>JAWZYU010000987.1:0-57000 GCA_038380435.1 Ryuthela nishihirai | reverse complement strand
GATTATACACTGCTCAAAAAAATTAGAGGATATTTCAAAATGAATATGAAGCAATAACATATCCCCTAATTTTTGTGAGCAGTATATATTTATATTTATTATTTTAAACTTAATTACTCATAGTAAATTATCATAAAATGAATTATAAAAAACTGAAAAAAAAATTATTATGAGGGTGGCTGGTGCTGGTATTGAACTGGAAACCTTCATGTCAAAAGTCAAAAGACATTGCACTGGCATTACTGACAAAACATCTGCTTAAAATTTATTAGTAGTATTTCATTGTAGATTTTTTGTAGATTTACATTGTATTGTAGATTTATTGCAGATTTACATTTTCATTGTAGATTTTTATTTTCATATCTAATGTTCTTAAACTCTTCATACATAAATATCCTTCCTTGGCAAAATAAGAGTTGACAACCCAATCGAAATTCAGTTCAAACACATCTTGCCATGAAATTTTAAGGCCAGTTGTGCCTGAAACAGTCAAATTAAGATTTCTGCACTATTGGTTGCATTGGTAACAAGATCTTCGACTATTGGTTGCATTGGTAGAATCAGCCAATCAAGTGCCATGGGCCACCATAAATCAGTGGTCTTCCTTTTGCAGTTCATCATTATTATACGTCAACCCATGTGTATTTATGCAATTACTGTAATAGATGTTAAGATTCCGGGTAGTGACCATAATGGAAAAATTTGCATTGTTTAAACTAAAGCAAATGATGCAACCCTGATTCACAAAGTATATGCTGTGATTATCTACATAACACTGTATGTAATGATTACAAAACAAATGTAAAAATTATACACTGGCAGAAATTGAAAAAACAGAAGGAATTCCTTCAGGAATGTCATATTATAATAAGTTAATAGTTAAGAGCAGGTAAAAACCGTGATCCAAGATTGAAAGTCAATGGATGAAATAATAACGTCACTGAGGACGACAACATGCAAATGTACGCAGCCCATATTTAAGGACTAGGGCATGAAGAAAGAAGTTATTCGTCTTGTGTCATGTTGTTCAGTGCTCTTTGAAGAAGCTACCATGCCTGGACAACGCAGACACTCAACATTTGTTCAGTTAGCAGAGTTTGAGCGAGGTCGTATAGTGGGTCTTTGGGAAGCAGGTTGGTCTTTTCATCAAATTGCACACCATGTTGGATGAGAGGTATCGGCAGTGGTACGATGGTGGTATTGATGGTCAGAAGAACATTCACCACTTGATGTGGTTCTGGGCAACACAGAGTTACGGACAAACGACAGGATCAGCATATCAGGAGGGAAGCAGTGGCAGAGCAGACAGCTACAGCATCACAAATTCGATTCTCTGTCATACAAAGGGTATCTACAAGAACGATACGCAATCGTCATTTGCAAACAGGACTACAGGCATGGTTACCACTGTCACCTCGTCACTGTCGAGCATGTTTGCAGTGGCGTAAAGAATGAGTACATTGGAGGGAAGAATGGCAGTCTGTGGTCTTCAGTGATGAAAGCCAGTTCTGCTTAGGAGTATCTAATGGTCGTTGACGCATCCGAAGATGACAAGGTGAGTGGTTTCTTCCATCGTGCATCCGTCAGCAACATACAGGCCCAAGCATCATGCTGTGGGCATCATGCTGTGGGGAGCGATTAACTATCCTCTTGTAAGTGTCTGGTGTTTGTACAGGGTATACTGAATAGCAATAAGTATTTCAGCAATATCGTACAGCTGGTTGTCCTGCCATATTTGAGTGTAAGCCCAAATGCGATATTCAAGCAGGATAATGGCCACCCACACTCTGCCCAGGCAACTCAACATGATCTTCAGGCAGTGCACCAACTCCCTTGGCCAGCACGTTCTAAAGACTGAAACTAAATTATTAAAAGCTACTATATGAAACCTAAGATATGAGATTAGTAAAATCAAAAAGCAAAGTATACAATTAAAAGACCTTCTTGCTCAAAAGTTAATTTAAAATAATTTAAAAATTCTCTGTCATTGAGCAATAAAATTTCAGAGTTTATCCTTCAAACTATTTGGATGTTGAATGTTCTTAGGAGATAAACTCTGAAATTTTATTGCTCAATGACAGAGAATTTTTAAATTATTTTAAAAAAAACAAAAAGCAAACATATATATAAAGAACACCTTACAATATCTGCAATAATTAATGTAATGGAATTTAATTTGATTTTAGGTTGAATTCACTATTAAATTCATAAGGATAATGAAAAAATAAAGATTCAATATACTAAGAAATTTGAATTATTAACACAATGTAAGAATAAAGGGATTCCCAGGAATGTAGAACCAATTATTGCATTTAAACCTAAATTTATTAACTCATCTACAAGACTTTTAACTGACATACAAATAAAAACTTTAAATAGAGGAGCAAAATACACATATCCTACCACACTTTCCAAAAAGCATAAATTAATACCATACCTAGAACACTCATAAGATCTGTACCTTACATTGAAAAAGAAAAAAAAATCCATTTTAAACTATATAGAACTATTAAATATTATGAAGAAAAACCTCCAATACACAAGAAGAAATTACGAGCTAAAAAGAATTGAAGAGACAGAAGGATATAAAAATAACATTAGCAGATAAGACTGATCAAATAGTAATTTTAGATAAAGAGGAATATGATACTACAGTTAAACTGATACTAGAACAGTTAAAATGTCAACTCCTTAATAAGAACCCATTAATCCGAACAATACAAAAGTTACATGATTTAAAGAACGACCCTTTTTACTGCAAATTATAGCCAATAAATGTATAGCTCCTATGTACCCCACTATATCACAGATGTTTGTAAAAATTAAATTCATCATCATCAACATCCTCAAGCAGCCATGGGGCTATGGAGGTCCAACCAGACCGTGCAATTTAGTCCTCCAAGCAAGTCTGTCCTGAGCTAAATCTGCTGCATCTGGCCACTGCACACCAATTCTAATAATGTCCTGTTTGACATTGTCTGTCCACCGCATCCTAGGTCTCCCCCTATTTCTGAGGCCTTTAGGCACACTGTTCATAACCCTATTCGCCAATCTATAATTATCCAAAGAATTTAATGCACAATTATGCTGTTCAATAGGATGTGAGCTCAAAAGTATCTATCACACTACACTAAGATTATACAATATAGTCTAGGTAGAAGTTGTTATACATGTCATGACTAAACTTAAGGCAATTTTTAACCAAATTAAAAGTTCCCAAGTAATGTCTTAACATATTACCATTTATGCAGTAGTTCTGCTGGCTGAGCGAATTGATTAATCTTCTTCTGTAATTTCTTCTTCAAGATGTCATTCATAAGCGTTGGCATTTTACAGTTAAATTAACCACAGATGTATTTATGCTGCACACCAGATGCCAGTCCAGGAACACTATGCTGAATTCACAATTTCCATGTTGTTAATGGTAATGTTGTTCGAAGTATCACATAACAACTCATTAATGTGAAGAGGGATGTGTTCACGAAACGATTCCATGCTTAATGTTCAAAGTAGATCACTTTTCACTCCTTTAAATTTGCTTCAACAAATTCCTTTAAACTAGCATACTCAGTGCAAGTTCTTTAAAACAAAAACCAAAAGCTTCAAACATTTAAAATGTTAAAAACATGGACCTGCCTTTCCATCAAGCTAACTACATGGCGACTAGTTTCAACCTGAACACATGCAGGGCTTCATCAAGCAAAGTGATCTTAAAGTTGAGAGTATATATAAGAGCATCCCTCTATTGATGATTTAACAAATTTGAATGTCACTCATACAACAGGAGGTTCCACACTACAGGTAGAGGTGGAATCTTTGTGTTGCACAAGCGATCTTTATGAATATTAATTAGAACATTCTTTGCATAATATAGTTGAAATTTATTTGATGGTGCTATTAAAGGTTTATATGTCAGATTATTAATATGTATTTGATTTTGTTTAACTGTTTGGGCCAAAGCAGTGTTATCAGTTCTATTTTTAATGTCTAATTGGTGTTCCGTCATATGTTGTTCGTATGAACAAAATGTTTTTCCGATATAAGATTTTCCCCCCAATATCTTATTCTCATCCGGTATTTCAAAATCATATAACCCCCCCCCCATCAGTTTACATTTGTCTCTATCATTAATTATTAGGTTTTTAATTGTATTATACTCAGAGCAAGTTCCCCTACCTGCAGTGTAGAACCTCTAGTTATGCAAGCCAAACCAACAGAGACTCTCTCTGCACAATATGCTGCATAAAGGATGCTGCCGACTCCTTTGCCTAACCTCATCATTACTTACAAAGTTGAACCACCTAATGCCCAAGATACTGCATAAGCATTT
The DNA here is from genome assembly GCA_038380435.1 of Ryuthela nishihirai. Classification (NCBI taxonomy): domain Eukaryota; kingdom Metazoa; phylum Arthropoda; class Arachnida; order Araneae; family Heptathelidae; genus Ryuthela; species Ryuthela nishihirai. The sequence goes on along the minus strand of JAWZYU010000987.1, from coordinate 52,670 downwards.
AGAATCTAAAGCATCTAGTTTCCTGTTATCTTGCTTACAAAGTGTCCAAGTTTCACTACCATAACTAACCCTAGAAAGAACCAAACTATTATAGAGTCTAATTTTATTCTTTAGGTGTATACGATTATTTCTCCACACTCTCCATAGATTCTTAAAAGTCCCGGCAGCAATCCCTATTTGTCTGTTAATCTCATGCTGCACACCACCAGTATCTGTTACATAGCTCCCATGATAATTAAACTGTGACACCTGTTCAAGATTGCAACCATTCAGATTAACTGAATCACAGCCTGCCTGACCAATTTTCATCACTTTACTTTTCTCTTGGTTTATAACCAAACCTACTCTACTACCAGTTTCATCAACAGCTCGAATGAAAGAGTTCATCTCATCAACATCATTTGCCAAAAGGGCTAAACCATCAACATAATCAAAATCAGAAATTTTCGTATCTCCGAACCATTTAAGGCCAAAATCTTTCCCTTGAAGTGAATTACGCATAACATAATCAATTGAAGTCACCAAGAACAAGGGTAATATCTCCTTTCTTGACAGAATTCAAAATATCCTGAAGTTGTTCATAAAACCTATCCTTCTCATCCTCGTCGGCATCCTCAATGGGGGCATAACAGCAGATGACATTCAGGTCTTTAATGCCTGTCTGAAATTTTGCTGTAAGAAACCTTTCATTAATGCACTCATATCCTAGAAGAGCATTACTAGCGTGTCTGCTGAGAAGCAGACCCATGCCTTGATGATGCTTATTGTCGTCCCTCCCTGAAAAGAGAAATTTAAGATTATTTTTAAGAATCTGACCTTTATCTGTCCATCTGGTCTCTTGCAAGCCGAGAATATCTAAATTATAATGGTGGAATTCTTGTGTGAGGACATCAAGAGAAAAAGCTCTGTGCAGAGTCCTCACATTCCAACTACCTATGGAGAGAAAATGGTTAGTAGGATGTTTAAAGAAACTATGTTTATTGAGAGAGGGAATGCCGACAATATCAAACAGTCCCCTAATCGCAGACAAGGGGCAAAGACCAGTTCCCCCAACAGTAAAGGCTGAAGCCATCTACACTAGAAGACTTCTTCCAATGCAGAATTTGACAATGCCAATAGAAGCAAAGAGTTCAGGTGCCTGCGATGACCTCTGCTCAGGATTATCCACCAGCTGATAAACATATCCTGTGAATCTATTCACTTGGGGCTGTCAACCCACAAACAAACAGAAAACACAGCGGAAGATTTTCCCTCCACAGAAGCCCACCAGTGCAGCAAATTCAGAATCCATAATCAAGCTCAGAGCCATATATCAGTCCAGTCCAGTAGGTGTATATGGTCAGCAGCAGGACCCTATATGGTTGACCACTCCTCAACAGGGTAGAAAAAAAAAGTAGCCATTGTCCAGATCAGTAGGCCACACTAATCTGGCAGCCATCCCCTTCTGTTCACTTCCACAAGAGAGTATCTCTTTTGAAAGTTACTAATGGTCTGCACCATGAGAAGGCAGGGTCAGACATTAGGTGCTAGGCCTGGCCGGTTCTCTGCATCATCACAGGGGATTGGTGCATAGCTATCCTTCCAGTGACTACCTACCATTTACAGATCAAAATTGCATAAAGAAAATTACCCTTTTAGACCATTAGTATCAAATATCAAAACGACTATCATCTACATATAAATTAGATAAAGCTTTATATAATTTATTTAAACCATTCTTTCCTCCAAATGCACATAGCATTAATTCATGTTATGATGCATTACAAATAATATGTAATACACCAATAAGTGAAAATACCACTTTCCATTCACTTGATGTTATATCGCTGTATCCAAACACACCAGTGATGGATGAAGCGATGAGACTTAAAGCCAAATGGTTAGAGGTTGCCAGGCCCACGGCCCAAGAGTACTTCAGTGTACATGAGCCCCTGGAACTCGGCCATCTCATCCAATTGGTTTCAAATTAATAATTGCACATGGATCCCAAAAGAGGGAGTCCCTATGGGCTCCCCACTCTCTGGCCTCATGGTGGAAGTAGTCATTAGATATGTTGAAACACAGGCACTAAATAAATGTTTAATAAAGACTGCTTTACATGTTTGTTACATTGATGATATTTTAATTTTTTGGAATTCTGATGAAAAAGAACTCCAATCATTTATTACGATCTTCAACAGTATTATGCCCTCCATTCAATTTACTCAAGAATCTGAAAAACAATGAACATTACCATATTTAGACATAAACTTAATATGTAAAAAAATCATTGTGATACTACATATATAGGAACCCACATATATCCCTAATCTTATTCCTGAAAACTCTGCGCATCCTATAAAATACAAAAGAGCTGCTTTTTAATACTTATTTTTTAAGAGCTTATCAATACTGTTCTACACCTCAACTCCTAGATAGTGAATATAGGCATTCCAGCTGGATATTCTAAACAATTTATAAAAACAAGTCAAAATCGAAATAAATATAAACTCCTTAATACACAAATTATACCAGCCAAAAATATTGAGAATACTATAACTAAATACACTATAAATTTCTCATATCTTAATGGATTTTTGCACACCATTAATAAAATATTAAAACATATAAGTTAATAGTACCAAACACTATTAATAATACCATAAAAATGTTAACAATAAATGACCGTGATAAAATAACCCCTTCTGGGGGAATATATTTAATACAACTAGATGACCCTTCCAATATCTTAGGAAATAAAAATAAATACATAGGATGCACATATAGGACAATAGACAAAAGAATTTTTGAACATGTACAAGATATTCAGCACCAATATGGTCACACTGCATTATCTCAAACTATCATTCAAAACCAATTAATTGTAAATAAATTAAATTATAAAGTAATTGTCTCCCAAACTACAAAATTTCAGTTAAATTTCATGGAAATTTTATTGATAAATTTGCATCATGAAACATTATGTAACACAGACGTGACTTCCCTACCGGCTGCATGGAACATTCTTATGCATAATTACCGGATGGGAAATGTCACTCACCACTAGAGGGCCAGCCTTATATATACAACTCACACACTTCAGTTCATTGCTGCCTGATGAAGACATAGGATGAGATATGTTAAAATGTGTTGCAGTGGCTTTTAAACTGTATTTTTAAATTAAAAATATAATAAATATCCCCCTCAAGCAGCTGCTTGCCACATAGATCTGACAGGAGTCTGCCAGTTTATATGCCATAGTAGAAGGTCTGTGAGGATGGCAGGACCTCAGCAGAAAACAACATGAACATCCATGCCTTACCCAGGGCTCAAACCCAGATCTCTTAGATCAGTAGCCAAGCATGCTAACTACTTGGCCATGGGAACTCTGGTTTAAATGTATGGAGTTGAAACTTCACTCTTTTTAATTCAAATGCCTTTAAATCTTAAATTTGGCTCTTAAAATAAATTATGCTACTGATTCAATTCTACTGCAATTCATCAACGAAGAATTTGCAAACTGAAAACTTGGACTTGTGTAACAAATGTAATCATCGGTGACTACTGCACATCCTGAAGACAGATTAGGGCCAAACTACAATACAAGATCTAAGTCAACATGAATTCAACATCAACAAGTGCATTGCAAATAAGATGGACTGTGTTTCTCCACCAAGAGTGTTGAGCGTACCAGCCTATTTTTACAAGATGTCTTCTGCACGAAATACCAACTAAAAACAACCTTCTTGTGAGTATTAATTAAGAACTTTAAATACTGAAATTAATAAGCAGAATTAGCACTTAGATTGTCCCTAAGCAGAACATCCTATGTGATTATAGCAGTAAGCTAATAACTCTAACATGCTGTCAAGTACAACGATGTAATGTAGAATATGCTTTAGAGCATTAAAGGCATTTGATTTTAACAGTGTAGATTGTGAATAAATGTTTTATTTAATATACCAAATCACTGTGTAATAAAAACCTTTTAAAAGTATTTCAATAAAGTTCTATGTTGTAATCATAACAGATAAACTACACTAGTGCTGAAATATATAAAAAATGACATAATATCAAAACATAAGCACAGTTCTTGATATGATGCAATGTAATGCAAGTGCTTAACATGATACAAGCCACTCGACTTGACTAGCACAGGGCTGTGTTGTTTTACCTCTGAGTAGCCCTTTTTTGCGCACAATAGGCTAAATAACTAGGTCACAAGGGCAAAGCTCAGATAAGGTTGGGGATGGGACCCACTTGACAGCTGTTGGGTGACAGATGGTAGCCTCCTGTCAAGGCCATCCAGCATGTTCTTTAATGTGCACAGTGTATGACACTCCTACACACGGGGCTGCAATGTAACTGCACACATAATTGCAACATTTTTACAAGTTGCAATTAGATATTCTCTGCATATTTTTAGTGTATTTAATATTCACTAAAAGACATCTTACATTAAAGAACCATAAGATACAGAAAATTGCTCATTTACTTTTGATGCCAGATATTGAAGCAATGTTTTGACTGCTTCTTAAATACATGAAAAATTAAAAATACATCCTTCTTGGAAAATCAGACTAATTTTTTCAAAAGTCTAATAAAAAATCTTGGTATGCCACATGCCGTTATGTGGTCAAGACATTTGTATTTGTGTTGTGGAGGAGAGGATTCTTCTTCTTATATATATATGGGTGTGTATATATATATATAAGAAGATATATAAGATATATGGGTACATTTGAAGCAGTTTATGTAGAAGAAACTTGATTTTATTTTTTAAACATAAAAGATGGTTTGAGCTATTGGAAAATAGTCAAACTACCTTTTATTGTTACTATCTGTATGAAAAAAGCTAGAAGTTCATATATTTGCGATAATTTTATTGCTTGCTTAATGTTGTATTATTTCATGTCTATTCTTTTGCTGTTGCAGATTAAAATTAAGAAGCAAGTCCATATTAAGCACATCAACTAGGATAATCATATTTTAAAAAAAAGATCTGAGAATTTTTGAAAATTAAATTTTTTGAAGGACCAACCAGTTATCCCTGGGAAACAGTCTAGTCACCTGTTTGACAGCTCAAAATTGATGACTTTAATTATGAAATTCCAGCCTCAATTTTTAAGTCAGTTCCGTCCTGTGGTCGAGTAGTTAGCATGCTTGGCTACTGATCTAAGGGACCTGGGTTCGAGCCTTGGGTAAGGCATGGATGCGTGTGTTGTTTTTCTGCTGAGGTCCTGCCATCCTCACAGACCTTCTACTATGGCATATAAACTGACAGGTTCCTGTCAGACCTCTGTGGCAAGCAGCTGCTTGAGGGGTATTTATTTTTATTATTTTTTTATGTTTCATATTGGCTGGCTGGCTACTTGGCTGCCTACCTGCATAATCCTCAAGCAGCAATGGGCTATGGAAGTCTAGAAAATTATTTGTAATTTTATTGTAATTTTTGTGCAATTTACTTCTCCAGATATGTCTATCCTGAGCTACAGCTGCTGAATTTCGTCACTGTAAGGCAATTCTAACAAGATTGTGTTTGACATTGTCTGCTCACCCCACCTGTCTTTCCTTTTTTCTGAAGTCCTAATGAACAATGTTCCTAATCCTATTAGCTAATCTATGTTAGGCAAATGGGCAACATGATCAAACCAATGTAGTCTCTGTCTGTACAATTTGCTGATCAAAGGATGTTGCTGACTCCTTTGCCTAGCATCATTACTTACAGTGCCAAACTATATATAATGCCCAAGATACTGTGTAAATATCTAGAATCAAACGCATCAAGTTTCCTGTATCTTGTTTACAAAGGATCTAAATTTTGCTACCATAACTAACTTTTGAAAGGACCAAACTATTGCAAACTATTTTATAGACTAATTTCAGTCTTTAGGGGTATATGCCTATTTTTCCATTAAAATCAAGAGTCTACTAAAATATTGATTGAAAGTAATGTAGGTATTTGTTTGATGACAGCTTCTACTAGTAATAAAAGGCATTATCATACAATAACCCTACCAATACCCAGCCTGAAAAACTGGAATGAAGTCACAAACTAAGGTATTTTTTATTGTGCTCAGGAAAAAGAATTTTATTTTAGACTTTTTTCTTAATAACTAATAATGGAAATAAGGCATGTTAGATACCAAATTAAAGAGCATTTAATTCTGAATTTCATGAAATAAAATATTTAATGAAAAGTAATAGGTATCAAGTATCACAGGAAAATGTCCTATAGACAAGACACACTTGAAATAATTAGCTGAAAAATATTGGTTACCCTGAGTAGGATTCGAACCATCTCTCAGAAGCATGCCAACCATCATAACCACTGACCACCAGAGACACTTTTCTTCAACAATGTGACACATAAATATTCCTGCATTTTTTTGTTGATTCTCCACTAGCACCATCTATGTCAGGAATAGGGAAACCAAGATCCCACATATGATGGCAGCAATTGTTAACCCTTCCAGTCCACATCGTCTGTATATATTCGCAGAATCCGAAATGAGAGTCAAGGACATATGTAGTTTTCAGTATACCAAAAAATTTTTTTTTAAAAATAGAAATTGCCGTTGCAATTTATATATATATATCTTATAATTATATATCATCATCATCATCCTCAAGCAGCCATGGGCTACGGAGGTCCAACCAGACCATGCAATTTAGTTCTCCAAGCAAGTCTATCCTGAGATACATCTACTGCATCTGGCCACTGCACACCAATTCTAACAAGGTCCTGTTTGACATTGTCAGCCCACCGCATCTAGGTCTCCCCTTCTTTCTGAGGCCTTTAGGCACACTGTTCATAACCCTATTCGCCAATCTATAATTATTCATACGGGCAACATGGCCAAACCAACGGAGTCTCTCTCTGCACAATATGCTACTTAAAGGAGGTTGCAAACTCCTTTGCCTAACCTCATCATTAGTTACAAAGTTGAACCACCTAATGCCCAAGATACTGCGTAAGCATCTGGAATCAAAAGCATCTAGTTTCCTGTTATCTTGTTTCAAAGTGTCCAAGTTTCACTACCATAACTACCCCTAGAAAGAACCAAACTATTATACAGTCTAATTTTAATCTTTAGGTGTATACGCTTATTTCTCCACACTCTCCATAGATTCTTAAAAGTCCCGGCAGCAATTCCTATTCGTCTGTTAATCTCATGCCGCACATCACCATTATCTGTTACATAGCTCCCAAGATAATTAAACTGTGACACCTGCTCAAAACTGTAACCACTCAGATTAACTGAATCACAGCCTGCCTGACCAATTTTCATTACTTTAGTTTTCTCTCTGTTTATAACCAAACCTACTCTACTACCAGTCTCATCAACAGCTTGAATGAGAGAGTTCATCTCATCAACATCATTTGCCAAAAGGGCTAAATCATCAGCATAATCTAAATCAGAAATTTTCCTATCTCCAGCCCATTTAAGGCCAAAATCTTTCCCTTGAAGTGAATTTCGCATAATATAATCAATAACCAAACTAAAGAGAAAAGGAGACAAAATGCACCCTTGTTGAACATCAGAAGTAATGCTAAACCAATTGCTACAAGCCTTATCAACTCTCACACACGACTCAGTGTTATTATAGAGAGCTTTCATTATGTTAACAAACTTGTCTGGTATACCATATGATTTCACAATCAACCACAAATTATGACGATCAACAGAGTCGAAAGCCTTTTTGAAATCAACAAAGCTAGCAACCAAAGGTTTCTGAAACTCTAAACATTTCTCGAGAATCTGCCTAAGTGAAAATATCTGATCCACACATCCCCTACCACTTCTGAATCCACATTGCTCATCACGCAATTGACTGTCAACCAGATTCTTAATTCTATTAAGCACAATCATGGAAAGAACTTTACCTGGAACAGAGAGTAGGCTGATACCCCTATAGTTATCACAAGAACTGCGATCACCTTTTTTGAAAATAGGGATAACAATAGCTCTGGTAAAATCCTTAGGAACCATGCCTTTATCATAAAAGATATTCAGAATTTCAGTCATTCAAGTGGTAACCAAAACATTTCCTGCCCTAAGCATTTCTGTAGTAATTTCATCTACCCCTGGGGATTTATGAAGTTTAAGTTTAGAAACAGCCAAAATAACTTCAGATTGTGTTATAGGGCCAACATTAAAGCCACCAATGCATCTATCATCATTGCAAACAATGGGAATAGAACTAACCGCATTGTTTAGAATATCACTGAAATGCTCAGCCCACCTAACCATGACAGAATCCTCCCCTTCTATAACCTTACCTTGTTTATCCTTCAATCCTTGTATGCCTGTCCGTTTTCTACCACACAAAACATTAACTATCTGGTACAGCTCTCTGCTGTTGTGCTGTCTAACTGCTTCCTCGGCTTTGTCAGCCAAACCATCAAGCCAAAGATTCTTATCAGCAGCTAACTGATCTTTTACACGTTTATTAAGTTCTCTGTAATGCTTTCTATTAGGACTAGTAGAGTACTGATTAAGGACATTCCTGCAGTTCCTTCTTTCTGAAATACGCTCAATTACCTTATCACTTAAATAATTCTGCCTCCTCTGCTCCTTTTTTCCTAAAAGAGTACTGCTAGTTTCCAAAAAAGCCTGTTTAAAATGGCCCCATTCTTCCTCAACTTCAGTATTAAGCAAACCATGACTGTCATAATGACTAAGTAACCTATCATGGTAAGCTTTGGCTATAACTGGGTCTTTCAGAGCTTCAGTATTAAAAACAAATTTTTTAACCCTAGCACAACACTTTTTAAGTTTAAGTTGCAACACACTTTTAACAAGGTAATGGTCAGATCCAATTTCAGCTCCCCTATATGCCCTGGTATTTCTAACAGAACTAGCCCATTTGCTGTTAACTAATATATAATCAATCATATTCCTATGCAGCCCATCAGGTGAAACCCATGTGTACTTATGTATGTCGCGCTGTTTGTAATATGTATTAGTTATTCTGAAACCATTGAGTTTACTTACCTGTAGGAGATGTTGCTCATTGCCATTGCAGCTACCAATATCAAAAGGGCCAACACCCCTCCCCAAAGGTCAGATTTTTTTTTCTTGAAAGTCACCAAGAACAAGGGTAATATCTCCTTTCTTGACAGAATTCAAAATATCCTGAAGTTGTTCATAAAACTTATCCTTCTCATCCTCATCGGCATCCTCAGTGGGGGCATAACAGCAGATAACATTCAGGTCTTTAATGCTTGTCTGAAATTTTGCTGTAAGAAACCTTTCATTAATGCACTCATATCCTAGAAGAGCATCACTAGTGTGTCTGCTGAGAAGCAGACCCACTCCTTGGTGATGCTTATTGTCATCCCTCCCTGAAAAGAGAAATTTAAGATTATTTTTAAGAATCTGAGCTTTATCTGTCCATCTGGTCTCTTGCAAGCCGAGAATATCTAAATTATAATGGTGGAATTCTTGTGTGAGGACATTAAGAGAGTAAGCTCTGTGCAGAGTTCTCACATTCCAACTACCTATGGAGAGAAAATGGTTAGTGGGATGTTTAAAGAAATTACATTTATTGAGAGAGGAAATGGCAACAATATCAAACAGCCCCCTAATTGCAGACATGGGGCAAAGACCCGTTCCCCCACCACTAAAGGCTGAAGCCATCTACACTGGAAAACTTCCTCCAATGTAGAATTTGACGATGCCAATAGAAGCAAAGAGTTCAGGTGCCTGCGATGACCTCTGCTCAGGATTATCCACCAGATGATAAACATATCCTGCGAATCTATTCACTTGGGGCTGTCAACCCACAAACAAACAGAAAACACAGCGGAAGATTTTTACTCCACAGAAGCCCACCAGTGCAGCAAAATCAGGATCCATAATCAAGCTCAGAGCCATATATCTGTCCAGTCCAGTGGGTTTATATGGTCAGCACCAGGACCCTGTGTGGTTGATCACTCCTCAGCAGGGTAGAAAAAAAAGAAAAGTAGCCATAGTTGTCCAGATCAGTAGGCCACACTTATCTGGCAGCCCTCCCCTTCCGTTCACTTCCACAGGAGAGTATCTCTTTTGAAAGGTACTAACGGTGTGCACCACGAGAAGGCGGGGTCGGATATTAGGTGCTAGGCCTGGCCGGTTCTATGCATCATCACAGGGGATTGGTGCATAGCTCTCCTTCCAAAATAAAAATTGACATATAGCCTAATGCAAAGTCCAGTGACTACCTAGCTACCATTTACAGACCATATATATATATAATTCAGGCTTAAAAAATAACATTTTGCTTTTTAATATGATGCATATTTTATTAAATAATATAAATAATTTGATTAGGCCATCTGATTGCCATTTCTTAGAAGTGCAAAACGATATTGCGGATATGCTTGTTAACATTGCTCTTTGCTGAAGCAACCTTCTGATTTAAGCTCACAAGTTTGATTTGAACTATTACCAACAAATTTTTCCTTAAATTTTCGAAACTCTCCTAAAACATTAACAAAAAACACTTTTTAAAAAGGTAGATTTTGGAAGTAATTACAAAGTACGCACCAGCATTTTTTTCCCACTCTTCACACTCTTTTTGTCTTACTCTTTTTCACACTCTTTTTGTCATAAACCTATTTCAGTATTTGAAAAATTATTTTTATCATTTTTCCCAGCATTCTACGCATCTTTCTCAGTCTTAAAATCGAAACTGGAAGTAAAAACATCCTTCTTAGAAATTCTGGTTGCAGCTGCATTTAATTACATTATGGCTCACTGAGGAGGCAAGGAAGAGGCAGATGGCTGACACATGCTATATCTGTTCCGTGTGCTATTGGTAAAGTTAGTATTTACTTTTTTATATTTAAACCTTAGTTTTCATTTTAGTAGATTTATTTTTGTAAATTAGTGATCTTAGATAAGTATTGTTATTTCATAGGTATGCTACATCGAATGGCTGGCATACAACTTGTTGCTGTGAATATTTTAACTTTGCATTAGGCTATATGTCAATTTTTATTTTATTATTTATTACTTTTCCAGTAAAACTTTGATCTGGTATCATTTTCTGAAAATAAATGAGGTCTTGGATATGGAAGCAAATTCATTTCTGTAGATTTATTTCCATAAGGTAGCAATCTTTCAGTTGGCTGGTTTATCAATCTTTCTGAGTTATGCTACAATGGAGGCTGGCTTAAAATTTGTTACGGATATTTTATTTAACATCCCATTAAGTTATATGTCATTTTTATTTTATTATTTCTTGTTTTTTGTAAAAAAAAAAGCTTGCACCATTTTCTGAAAATGAATGTCTAATACGGAAGCAAAATAGACTTCCTTGCAATGGAATTAGTTGTCATGTGGGATGGCAATTTCAGGAAGGCTTCCCCTCCTGAAACTGCCCTCGTTAAACTCCATTAAACTCACTGTGAATAATATAATATTTTTTAAATTACTAGTTTTTATGTTTATATTGAATGATTTTAAAGGCAACCCACCCCCTTCCCCAGTACCTTGGCTGTGCTACACAGAAAAATAACGCTGTTTTTTTCCCCTTTGGTGCACAAACCTTTCTGCACTTGGCCAAGATCAACGAACTTCAACACCCAACAAAAAATTGATAATGTTTAATAAAATAGCAGCCAAGAAAGTTTTTTTTTTCTATTTCATAATCAGTTCAGAAAATTCCACGAATGTGAGAAGTCCAAATCACTTTGTACGACACTGGCCATATATAAAATATGATACTGTAAAGAATCATTAAAAGAAATAAAAATCATATTTCAGGTTGAATATTATATTATTTGGGAGGAAATTTCCTTTCAATAGATATATAATTAATTATTTTTATTCATCAGGTTTTCCAAAATGAAGCCTTAATTGTATAGTGCAATCTTTTTTTTCACCATATTTACATTAAAAAAGGCTTATTACAATCAATATGCTTGTAAATTTGTTTATATTAATTATTTTCATAAAATTTGCAATTAAATTCTGTTTAATTTGGTATATAAGATGACCTATTCTGTTGATTGGTTATTTTTATTGGTTAATTCTAAAGTTGGCTTGTTTATCTGACTCAACACAATAGGCTAAAAGCCTGGAATTTTCTCAAAGTATGGTACTGAGAAAAAAATTACCAAACGAGAGAAATATTTACTTAAAACCAAAAAATTATTTTTTGTTATTCAGAAATATATAGTCATTCTATTCATGTGCACTGTAATAATCTCTGTCTATTAGGTTTATTTAAATAAATTTTTATTTGCATTGTCACTATATGACTCTAAAGAAGTCCTATTAAAATAAAGCATATCATCTTTTTTGTTAAATACTTTATTTTTCAGAAAATCCAGAATTAAATGCTGATTAATTTGGCATAACAACATGCCATAATTCCTTTTATTAGTTATTTGGCAAAAAAGTTCTAAAGTTAATTTTTTTGGCTGAGCATAGGAAGAAAATAGCTTGGCCTCTGGATGGAAACCAGTTTTTCAGGCTGGATACTGGAAGGGTTAAAGAAAACGGTTAGTCTATGGTGGTCTAATGGTTATGACACCTGGCATGCTTCTGGAAGATGTGGGTTTGAATTCCACTCAGGGCAACCAATTTTTTTCAGCTAATTACTCCCAACATATTTTTGGTTAACTTTCAAGAGAATTTCAAACTTTAAGGAAAAATGAGTTTGTAATTGTTCAGATCAAACTCATAAGCTTAAATTAAGAGGTTGCTTCAAAGTGAAGTACTGCAAACTAAATGGCAATGCTAAAAAATATAGCATTTAAGAAATTGTGATCAGATTAATGGATGAGATCATTTATATGGTATCTTAATAGTAGTATGGTGCACCAAATGTAAAAGAAAAGTATTATTTTTCACGTTTGAATTGTATACTTTTATTCATGTAAAAAAAATATAAATGGAAATTTCTATTTTTTTTCTTTCTTAATTGAAGCTTTATTTGCTGTGCTGGTGATGTTGACCAGCACCAATTCTCCTGATCTATAGAATTCACTAAGGTGCTGATAGCTCAGGAAGATTTAAAAGTGTAGAAAATATTGCTGCAACTTTTCTAGATGTAAACAATCTTGAAACCAAAACTGATCAATTATCTACACAGAGAAGGAAAGAATCAGTGATAGTGTTACTTCTGGTGATATAAACATCTGAATACAGCTACTACAGGTACAGATGGAATATTTTAAAATTTTATCATGATCTTTTTCAGGAGGAATTAATAAGTAAAATATATATTATATAGATTCAAAAAGAAGTATACACTTCCAAAACTTCCTTTTTTGCAAATACTATTGAACATATATGATGTGCTACATATGGACTGAAGGGAGAACTCTCAAAGTTATTTCTGCACCTTACAAGCATCAATGTGAGCCCATTTGCTATGTATCACACATCGATAATCCAGCTCTTATCATGTTCATCACAGCTAACAGCAGCCATGCCTCAGTGACGAACCACTTCAGATTATCACTATAAGCTGGCAATGGAGGTCAAACACAAGATCAGCCCCCACAAACAGATATTTTGACAGTTGATTTTTCCATTTATGTGAAAAGTTGTTTCATCACTGAAAATTAACCTTTCAGCAAATCCATCATCCTCCAGTCTCTCTTGAATTTCATAGCAGAAATCATAATAAATGATTGTCATCGGACTTCTGAGCATACAATAACTGCAACTTGTAAGGTTTCAAGCATAAGCACTTCTGAAGTATACAAGTCTGTCGAATCAGTAGCTCATGACTTGTTCTGTTGGTTTGACTTTCTTGGACAGTATTTGAATGCTTTCACTGCAGTCTCTTCTGAAACCTGAAGATGCCTAAAGCTTTTTCCTTTGCAGAGAAAGCCATTGTCTTGGAATTGTTTATATCAGTTGTAGATAGATTACCTGGTTGGTATATCTTTCCATGTGATTTACATTTGACAATGATGTCTTGGTAAATTCCAGCATGCAGAAAGCTTTTTCCTGTGCATTTACCATTTTGAACAACTTCCCTTATCAGACAAAATTATTGCATGACACCTGGCAGAAAATTCAAATTAGAACATTTGAGAGATTTCCTTTCCATTCAAACACAGGACATGGATTTTAGCATCAGTAGTTTATATAAAATTAATTTTTGGAAGTGCATACTTCCTTTGAAAGTATATTGGTCACAATTGTGTATATTGTGAGAAAACTGACACTTTAAGGGTTAAAGAGGCGAGGCCATACGTATACAGACGATGTGGCCCTTCCAGTGTCCACATCGTCTGTATACGTTTGCAGAATCCATAATGAAAAGCCAAGGATGACTGTATACGTTTTTAGTACAACGAAAAAAAACGATTTTTAAAAATAAAAAATGCCATTGTAAAAATTTTTTGTATATCTCATAAAAATATATAATTCAGGCTCAGAAAAATTTTGTTTTTTCATTTGATGCATATTTTATTAAACTACAATATAAATCACTTGTTAAAGCCATCTAATTGTCATTTCTTAGAAGTGCTATACAGTATTGCCGATTTGTTTGTTAACGTTACTCTAAGCTGAAGCAGTCACACGATTTAAGCTCACAAGTTTGATTTGAACTATTATCAACAAATTTTTCCTTAAAGTTTTGAAAACTCCTGTAAATTAACAAAAAACTGCTATTTTTAAAAATGGAAGATTTTTGAAGTAATTGCAAAGTACATACCACCATTTTTCTTTCCCACTTTACATTCCTTTCTGCCATAAACCTATTTCAGTATTCCCAGAATTATTTTTATCATTTATACCAGGATTCTATGCATCTTTGCCACTTTTCAGACAGAAATTTCAACTAAAAAAAAAAGTTTTCTTAGAAAGAAGGAAGCAAGCCAAAGTTGTTGTTCCAAAGTTCAGTGCAGTATAAAGACGTCCAGTAGCAGGTGCAGATGAGTTTTTGGTTGAGTGCAGTAACCTAGTTATTGCTTACACATGCAGTAAAGTGACTCTATAGAGGATGTTTACAGGAAGAGTTCTTCTCGGATATAGGTAGATTTATTTTCTGCAAATTAACAATTTTTTTCATCAGCTGATCTGTCAATCTTTTGGGTTTATGCTACATCGGATGGCTGGCTTTACAAGTTGCAGATATTATTTAACATCGCATTACGTTATACATTAATATTTCTTTCTTTTCGTTTAAAAAAAATTTTTGATCTTGTATCGTTTCCTGAAAATGAATGAGGTATTGGATATTGAAGCAAAAAGGACTTCCTTGACAGTGCATATTGTTTATATGGATGATTTCAACCAAATACTTCCTCCCAGCAAATTGAATTATAAACTCTCTATGCAAACTTAATATTTTTTTTTATAATTAAACCTTAGTTTTCATTTCTCTAGATCTACTTTATTTCCATAAATTATCGACGTTTCCGCTGATCAATAATTATCAATTTTTCAGAGTTATGCTACATTGAGTAGAAGCTTACAACTTGCTGCTGTGGATATTTTATTTAACATCGCATTAGATTACCTGTTAAATTTTCTTTTACTATTACTTTTTCAGTAAAATAAACTTTAATCTGGCATCATTTTCAAAAAATGAATGAGCTCTTGGAAGCAAATTTATTTCTGTCGATTTATTTCCATAAATTAGTGATCTTTTGGTTGGCTGATTTATTGATCTTTCTGAGTTATGCTACATCAGATGGCCAGTTTAAAAGTTGTTGCGAATATTTCATTTAATATCCCATTAGGGTTATGTGCAATTTTTCTTTCATTATTTCTTGGGGTTTTTTTAATAAAAAAATTTTGAACTTGTACCATTTTCTGAAAATGAGGTCTTCGATATGGCAGCAAAATGGACTTCCTTGGCATGGAAACCAGTTCTTGTGCCGGAGGGCAATTTCGGGAAGGTTTTTTAACCTCCCACCCTCCTAGAAAAGTTTCATTTTAAAAAAGTTATGCATTTTATATTTATATTGAATGATTTTAAAAGCACTCCCTAGTATCTTGGCTGAGCCACTCTGATGATATAACATTTTCTTCCTTTGGTACAGAAACTTTTCTGCACTTAGCCAAGATCACCAAACATCAACACCCAAGGAAAAAATTTATAATGTTTAATAAAAAAAAAAGCAGCTAAGAAGTTTTCTATTTCATAACCAATTCAGAAAATCCCATGAATGTGAAAAGTACAAGTCAATTTGTATAACACTGGCCATTTTTAAAACATACAATACCGAAAAGAATCATTAAAAGAAATAAAAATCATATATCAGGTTGAATATTATATCATTTGGGAGGAAATTTCCTTTCGATTAATATATAATTTAACTATTTTTATTCATCAGGTTTTCCAAAATAAAGCCTTAATTGTACAGTGCGATCTTTTTTTTTTCACCATATCACATTGAAAAAGGCTTATTAAAATCAATATACTTGTAAATTAGTTGATATTATTTATTTTCCTACAATTCGCAATTAAATTCTGTTTAATTTGATATATAACATGACCTGCACTTGAATATTTAGCGATAACAATGCCAGGCACAAAAATTAACTTCAGAAGTTAATTAAAACTTTGAAATAAGTATTGTATCAAAGTGTTCATAAAATAAGTTTTTATCTTAGAACTTTGTGTAAAGAATTCTTTCACTATTCTTCAGTTTTATATAAGTTTCTTATGGCATTGAGGTTGTTCAATATTCAAACTTCCATAACTCATTAAATACTGAACAAATGTTGTTGAAAATTGAGATATTAATTTATTTATTGTGATAAAATAATATTGAGATATTATTTTATCACAATTTTCAAAAAAAAAAAAACTTATTTTAGAAGTTATAGAGATTTGACATTAACTTCCCATTAACTTAACATAGGGATTTTCCTTTATTTATGAAAACCAGTGTATTTCCACTGATTGGTTATTTTTTTTTTAATTCTAAATTTGACTTGTTTATCTGACTCAGCACAATTGGCTAAAAGCCTGGAATTTTCTCAAAGTAAGGTGATGAGAAAAAAAATACAAAATGAGAGAAATATCTACTTGAACAAAAAAAATTAATTTTTTTTGTTATTCAGAAATAAATTACCTTTCTATCCATGTGCATTATAATCATTTTTGGCTATTAGTTTTTCTTTTTATATAAATTTTTGTGTTGCCAGATGCATTTTTTTAGACTCTAAAAAAGTTCTATTAAAATAAAACTAATCATCTTTTTTGTTAAATATTTTGTTTTCAGAAAATCCAGAATTAAATGCTAATTAATTTGGCATATAACATGCCATAATTCCTTTCATTAGTTATTTACCAAAAAAATTCTAAAGTTTAATTTTTTTTTTGGCTGAGGATAGGTAGTAAATAGCTTGGCCTCTGGATGGGAACCAGTTTTTCAGGCTGGACACTGGAAGCGTTAAAGATGCGTTATAATTTTAAAGTTTTCTATCTTGAATTGAGTGTTCTGCTCTTATAAACACTCTTTTCACCAAATATTGTGCATATTTCAAAAGAGACCTGAAAAGAAATAATTATATAATTTAACCTACCTTTGGTGATCGGCAAAATATTGTCTGAGTAAGCAGCACTTGTCCAATTACCCATATCCAATGTTTTTTGAAAGCATTTGTAAGTACAATCCATTCAGTATCTGAAACATCCTAATAGCAGACAAATTTGTATACACATTTCATTAAAATCTAATCTTCAGAATTTCATACTTACATATGAACATGTAAATATAATTCATATAAAGTTTGTAATTTTTAATCTATTGTCATCACGACATCATGACTTCAGATCCCACCAAGCTCAAAACATTTTTTCCTCTATACCCATCTTCATCCTGTTACTTACCCAGCTTAATAGCAATAAAATACTCAATAAATCAATTATGAGCTGTGGATTAATTTGTCTAAATTTTCAATCTATGTGCACAATAAATCAAATTAGAAGAAAGTTTTCAAAGAAATATTCTACTTGGAAAAAGACAATATAAATAACTGGTTTAAATATATGTATAAATGTACACTGAATGGACAAATTATTATATACACCCCAATAACAATATGCAAAGCAGAAGTATCACATCCAGTCCCATGGGAAGCTGAAACTGCCAATGCTTAGAAACAGAGCAGGTCTCTACACATTGGAAACCAGTCACAAAAAAGTAATCATGGGTAAAAGCAGCTATGTAAGATTTTGATTGTGGCCAGATAGTAGGTGAGAGGAAGGGCAGTTGTTCAATCACCACAACTGCTGAACTGTTGGGTTTCCGTGTCAGACCGTTGCATGTGTATACCAAGATCACATGAAATACAGCAAAACTTCCAACCAACAAGAGAAATGTGGATGTTAAAATGCAACTGACTCTCGAGGTAAGCACATTGTTACAAAGGAATTGCATGGCTACTGTTGAACAGATAGCATCAAAATTGAATGAGGGAGCATCCACAAGCTTATGCACAAAGACTATCCATCGTACCATGGAAAATACTGGCTATTGCACTGAAAGATTAGGCTGCAATTTACAAAGTCCTATTGCAACTGAAGTGCGGAGGACAGGAAATACCATATGGTTTGACAAATCACAGTTTCAATTGTATCATGCCAATGGGTAGGTGCATGTGTGGTGTAAACCACACAAAAGTGATGGATCTAGCTTGCCATGTTGGGTCAATCGCCAGGTGGAAGCAGTGTAACAATTTGGGGTGCATTTACGTAAACTTCCTTGGGGCCCCTTGTACCTGTTGAGACCTCCGTCACCAGCACAAGGTATGTGAACATCCTCACCAACCATCTATACCCATTTGTAACAATTCTCTTTCTGCACCATGATGGCATCTTCCAACAGGACAACTCCATACCCCATACCTTCCCGAGTGGTGAACAATTGGCTCCAAGAGCATTCAAGTGAGTTACCACACTCAAATGGTACCCTCGATCACCAAACCTCAACCTCATAGAAAATTTATGGGATGAATTGGAAAGATCTGTTTGAGCCCACCAACCCCCACTGGCAACTGTGGATGCTCTACAGCAGGCAATCCTCACTTCATGGACGGGAATGCCACCTCCATGTTTTCAACCCTCACCGAGTGCTTACCAAGACATCTGGCTGCTATTGTGAGGACAAAAAGTGGAGCAACAGGTTATTAGGTAAGTGAGTATAATAATTTGTCCATTCAGTTTATATGTTCACAATATTTTTTAACACAAATTTTCCTTAGGTAGTACTTAACATAGAAGTCTGAGATCAGTTAAAATCATAGAGAAAATATGTAAGGGAAAACAGACATCAGCTGAAAGACAACATAAATTCCTATCATTCAGTGGTAAAAATCACAGGAAATGTCCTGTAAACATGGAACACATGAAATAATAAGTTGAAAAAAATTGGTTTTGCAGTGAGTGGGATTCAAACCCACATCTCCCACACATCTCTAATTCCCATGCTGTATTTCAGACATGAACCCAGATTTTTTTGCTTCAGAGTCAAACATGCTACTACTTCAGTGAAAAGGCTGTATGATGTTCGCACTTAGCAAAATCAATTACACTATGTTGCTATAAAGTTGACATTAACACATTAAATTTACTTGTACTTTTGTACATCACATGTCAGATCCTGATGAAAACTAAAAATATGAAAAGGCATTTTACATTTTCAATCTTTCATTTCAATTATCTTAATGCTACAAACAAACAGCAGTAAAATAATTATTTTAAACAAGATATTCAAGTGATATTACTAATTATAACATTATACATAAAGGTACAAAAGCTAAGGAACAAACAAAAAATGTTTTTGCAAAAATATCTTCCTAAATGATTTTTTTTTAACCTTATAAAGAATATCTGTTGTGATAAACCCAGAAACTTCCAGGGATGTGGAGGGGTTTGGTGGTGGGGGTGATGATATGAGGTTGATATTCTTGAATATGATTTTAAAGGATGTCTTTAGAAAATGTATTATTCAAGCCCATGAGTTTTTTTTTTTTTTTTTTTTTGGGGGGGGGGGGTTATAATCCCCTCCCCCTTGATATGTTACTGTATATGTCTTATATATTATACTGTAGTCAAGAGTTTATAGTGATATTTACCAGGAGTTTTAAATCTGTGCTTCAGAGAACCCAGACTCCATGAAAGGTTTTGCAGGTTCCCTGACAGATGGCAGAGCACTGAAAAATACCAATGATTTTAATAACTTGCATACAATTTTGGATTATTTTATGCATCCAACTGTAACATTACATTGGCTTCAAATTATTTTGTTGCATCTGAAA
Source organism: Ryuthela nishihirai (assembly GCA_038380435.1). Classification (NCBI taxonomy): domain Eukaryota; kingdom Metazoa; phylum Arthropoda; class Arachnida; order Araneae; family Heptathelidae; genus Ryuthela; species Ryuthela nishihirai. The sequence goes on along the minus strand of JAWZYU010000987.1, from coordinate 32,463 downwards.
TATTTATCTGAATTGTAATTAAAATTAAAAATTTAATATTAATATTTGATATAGTTGAAGGTGTTTTTTAGATCATCAGAATTATTAATTACATAATGATTACAGCTTTTGCTTATTATCATTTATTACTCTTGATTATAATTTCAGAAAATAAAAAAAGATTAAGGATTCCATAGAAAAAAATAAACAAATACAAAGGTATGGAGAGAAGAAAAATTAAATGTAAAGGTTCTAGAAGGGGGGAGAGAGAATTAAATATAAGGATTAAATAGCTTTAAAAAGTTTGAAAAGCCATATGCCAGAGGTGGCCTTACATCCTAATACTAAGAGCTGTGTACAGAATTCATGAAGTAAAAGATAGTTGCATTCAATATGCTGAAAGCTACTAAGAGCTAACCAACGAATCTTGAGGACAACATGCTTATCATAATTATGAAATCACTTTGTTTTTAATTACTGTAACTTTACATCTGTTGTATATCTTTTTAACTTTTATTACAGCTTCCAATTAGGTTGAAAAAATAATAATGGTTTAATAGACATTATTTCAGAATGAATGTGAGTTATAAAAAGTAATACATAAATGCACAATATATGTGGTGATTAAAAATGATCTGAGCAATTTCAAAAATATATTTTTAAAAACTAAAAGGAATACAGAAGTGATATGCCATTGGAAAGAACAACTCAACTTCTTTCTGTGGGACTTGGTCAAAACTGATGTTTAAGTTCCACAATTAACTGCAACTTTGGATAATTTAAAAGAGAGAATAAAATTACTATTGGGAATATTGTTGTCACAATATGCTTATAATGTTTGGCAGGGAACTACACATTACTTTGTGTTTTTCCTTTGTGTGCACACTAAACTTTAATGGAGTACAAAAAACAATGAGTTGTTCTTTACAATGGTATTTCATTTCTGTAAGCTTTTTAGTATTTTAAAAATAAATTTTTGAAATTGCTCAGATCATTTGTAACCACCCTGTATACATGTACTTAACCTTTAACATGCCTGGTTTGTAAGACAGAATTCACTCTGGTGGCCTGTTAATGCTGTGAAGTGCTTTGAGTAGAAAAAAAGAACTATAAAGTTTTATACTGAAATAACTAATAAACAAAAATAAGTCATGTCCTATATCAAAATAAAAAGCATTCAATTGTGAATTTTTTAGAAAATCAAATATTTGGGAAAAACAGCAAGCATATTAATTCTAATAGTGCTAATTTAAAGCAATACAGTAAACAAAGAGCACTAGCAATACAGTAGAATTAATTTACTGTATTGCTTTAAATAATAATTTAAAGCAATACAGTAAACAAAGATCACTAGATTTGAACTTCATTCTGAAATAACTAATGAACAGAATATGGCACTTTATATCTTAACCTTCAAGTGTCCGGGAATTATAAATCTGCTTTTAGTGCAACACAAAAAAAAAATTGAGAGGGGACTTGGAGCTCTGACTTCGAACGGTCATGACATGTTTTCGCATCACTCCAGGATTACTTCAAGTACTAATGATTAGCTAACTATTTACTTAAATTTCCTATTAGCCTTAGGCAAGACTGGGTGAAAATCCTAGTGGATCCTTTGGCAGAAAGGGTAGCTAGTTTAGCCTAATCTTTTACTTGAACTTGTAGTTTCTTAGTTACCATTTTTACAGGTTTATTTTCTACAATGATGTGTTAATAGTCTCCAGCTTTGAACATACTAATCTACATTAGATAAGTATAAAAACAAGTCAATAGCCGACCTGAGTTGGCCGCTATCAACATAGGAAAAGTACGCGCCAATAGCCGACTTTAAGTTGGCTGTTATTGGCACTGGAAGAGTATGTGCTGATAGCTGACTCATCGATTGGGCGTTATTGGCTTGGAAACATACTATGCAAGTAAGCATTTCAACTTTAAAAATCCTCCGTTGAGGTATTCTAGCTCTAAGTTTTTCGTATTTTATTTGATTTTAGTCGCTACTGGAAAAGTAGCGTTTTTGAAGTTTTTCGTTTTATTCGATTCTAGTCACTACTGAAAAGTGGCTTTTTTGTATTTTATCTTTCATTAGATTTGTAATTTTACATTTATTCTGATATTTTATACTCATTTTTGAGTTTTAATATTGTTTTTGGACAGATTACTGTTATTTTACAGTAATTCTGTCCTTTTCAAATCCGGTCTGAGCCAGTTCTTACAGTTGCAACTGTCAATTTCATATTTGAAATTTTAGAATAGTTTGCATAAATTTTATGTAAATTTGTTCTATTTCTTTTATTTTTTATCTTATTCATACTTTTATTTGTTTTCAACTGCTTTTGTTTGAAAATTGTTCAACCTTTGTCAGAAAATTGTCAAACTTTTAAGCATTTGCAATGTCAAAATCTGACATTCATGAAATTTTTATCCCGGTCCTGACAGAGAGCTACTCTGTCAATGACGTTAGTCCGGACCTCTCAGAGACCTCTGAAGCTCAACTCTCTATGGATAATTCACAACTGACTTATAATGCCAAATTTGCATGTTTTTATCGGAGAAAAAAACTCCTGTTCGATTTAAACTCAACTTTGGAAAATTTACCTTCTATGAAGGAATTACACAGCCTTTTGCCTGATGATCGTGTCAAATTCAATGATGCAATATTGGAAAGGTTTTATGTTGAGAAAGATATTAACGAACATGTTTGCTCTGGACTTTGCTCTAGTCAAACAATTGTTTTGAAAGTTGTTCGGGAATTGGATCCTGCCCCAAAACATGGTATGGATTTATTTCAAAATATTTTTGATGCTGCCAAAAAACATAAAAGGAAGGGTGTTGGCAAAAACTTAAAGAAAGCACACAAGAGAGCCTTGTCTCCCATCACTGGCTCTGCCTATGCCTCTAAGACCAGATTTTCGGTCTTAAGAGGAGGAATACTTGGACCCTCCAGTTTCTGAAATGGAGGCTTCTGACTCTACTGCTACTCCTAAAGAGAAAAGCAATAATAATGGGAAAATACCTCCCATCATTTTACATTCTCCTAAGAACTGGCTGAACACTTACAAAGAATTAACTAAAATTGCTGTGGAAGCTTTCACTACAAAGACATTTGGAGAAATGGTCAGATTAAAAACCAAATGCTCCAATGATTACAGGTCCTTTGTCAGATTTTTTGAAGTTTCAAAGCAACAATTTCATACATACAAATTAAAAGAGGAGAAAAACCTCAGAGTGGTAATCAAAAATCTACCCAATGACATTACCACTGATGATGTCCGAGTCGCCTTGGTGGACTTGGGCTTTACAATTATTAAACTCTCACAGATGAGACGAGGAAAAGACAAATCTCCGATCCCTGTATTCTTGGCAGAATTGCCTACGGATGCTGGAAACAAAAAGATATCAATGTCACAGACCTCTTTCACCTGAAAATATATGTGGAGAGTTACAGGTCAAAGAAAACACCAATACAGTGCCATAAATACCAGCGATATGGCCAGGCGCAGAGTGGCTGTTTTAATCTGCCACGCTGCGTCAAATGTGCTGGAAATCATATTATGAAGGACTGCCTTCGTAAGAAGGAAGAGAGTCTGCCAAAATGTGCCAATTGTGGCCTTGGCCATATGGCCAATTATAAAGGCTGCTCTTATTTTCCTACACGTGAGGTGGTAAATCCACTTAAGGATAAATCTGATGCTGCCCAGTCCAAGAAGGCTATTAGTACCCCTGTTACCCCTCAACTATCATATGCAAAAGCTCTTGCTAAAGGCACACCTGATGCCAAGTCAACTGGAAAAGGTAAACCTTTACCTAAAAGAGTGTCTCCTAATGCTTTACCTCCAAAGCAAGCTCCTTCTACAAGTGAGCAGTTTGATGCCACCATTTTGAACGATCTGAAGGAAATCTTCCTGATCTTTAAAAATCTTAATGTTTCAAAGATTTTATTAATGGCTAAGTCATTAATCAATGAATACCAAAATGCCAACGGCCTGATGGGTAAACTCACCATTGAGCTAAAAGCTTTCGATTATCTACTCTCTTCGCTGTCCTCAGATGGGGCACAACAGTAAGAGGAATTACCTCCAGATTTTTTCCTGGAATGCAAACGGTATTCTTATCGACTTATGGGAGTTCAGTAACTTTTTGTCTGACTCCCACGCTGACATAGTCCTTTTTGGGCGAAACCCATCTTCGTGCTTTTGATCGTCTCAAACTTCCAAACTTTCAAGTTTACAGGACAGATTGACAGCACAAGAACAGTGGAGGTACCGCTGTAGTCGTCAAACAATCCATTAAACATCACCTCTTGCCAACTCAGCACTTCAATTCTTTGGAAGTTACTGCTATTGCAGTTCATGATGATACTTTTGGAACTTTGAATGTCTTTGCAGTATATAAACTGCCTAATTCTGAACTTGTCTTGAATGATTTTAAAGTAATTTTTGACACTAACACTCCTACAATTTTGGCAGGAGATTTAAATTCCAAAAATATTGCTTGGAATTCCAGAACTTGCAATAAAAATGGTAATCTACTCTTAGATTATGCCACGTCAAATGGCATCATTGTTGACACTCCTAGCGAGGCTATGTTTTACCCGTTTAATTCCATGCATAGACCGGATGTTTTAGACCTGGTTATGTTTGGGAATTTTTTACCCACCTATGAACTCAGTGTTCATAATGATCTGAATTCCGATCATCTTCCGGTTGCCATAGCCCTTTATCTGTCTGTTACTATTGTTCCAGACACTTTTACTGTTGTCAATTGGGAACTTCACAAAACAATTGTCAACAAAAACGTTTCAGGATCATGAAAATCTCTCTCTCAGAAAGATAAATGATTCCATACTAACATTTACTGATTTGTTGATTGATTCCAGAAATGAAGCCAGCACTCTAAGAAAACCTCATAGAGACTTTTATATTTTTCCAAAGGATCTATCGGATCTTATTAAATTTAAAAACAGAGTCAGACATAATTGGCAAAGATCCAGAGATGCTCACGATAATAATGTTTATTACTACCTCAAGATCAAGGATCACCGTAGCTTTACATGGAACAAAAAACTCAGCTCACTCTCTACAAATGACAATTTTATTTGGAAGATGGTTAAATCTTTCAAGAACCCTCGTTCTAAATTTCCCCCATTCATGGGGAGTCAGGTTTATGTTACAGCGAGGATGATAAATCCGAAGCATTTGCTGATGCCCTTGAATTACAGTTTCAAGAGAATTTTGATCTTTTTGATCATGACACCTGTGAAGAGGCAGAAGAAACTCTTTTTCGTTTTGGACAGGAAGAAAGATCAGAACTACCCTTTACATCTCCTCTTGAGCTGTCTCAAGCCATCAAGAAATTGAAATCTAACAAGGCTTCAGGCCTTGATAATATTTCCAACAGAATGCTGAAACACCTTCCGAAGAAAGCCATTACACATCTCTGTGGGATTTTTAATTAACTCCTTCTCCATCACCATGTTTTTCCAGAATCCTGGAAAATCGCTTATGTCAAACTGATACACAAACCAGGAAAGGACCTTTCCGTATTTCCTGACAGCTATCGTCGAATCAGTCTGCTTTCCTGCCTAGGAAAACTGTTTGAACGTATTATTCTCAATAGATTGGAAGAGTTACTCTCAATCCATCAGTTTACGCCTGAAACCCAATTTGGTTTCAGGCGTAAAAGATCGACAGAACATCAGGTCCTCAGAGTTGTGGAAACTATTTCTGAGGCAATGAACAAGAAGAAAACAGTTGCTGCCGTCTTTCTAGATGTGGTCAAGGCTTTTGACCGCATATGGATGGACAGCCTCATTTACAAACTCTCCAAGATTGGAATGCCTACGGGACTCACCTGTATCATTCAATCCATTCCAGGTTCATATTAAATCTTCCATTTTTACCAAGAGAGTAGTGGCCGCTGGAGTAGTGGCTCCTAGGCCCTATTCTCTTCTCATTACATCTCTTTGATATTCCTTCATTTGAGCGAATCGTTATCGCACAATATGCTGATGACATTGCTCTCATCTCCCCTTCCTTGGGAGTTCATTTTGCAATCAGAAGACTTCAGAATTGCCTTGATAAAATGGATATATGGTATGAAAAATGGAAAATAAAGATCAACACTGAGAAGAGTAACGCCATCCTCTTCTGTGGTAAGAGGATTAAAAATCATCTAACTTTACACTTTTAAAATGAACAATTCAAGTGGCAGGAGGCTGTCAAATATTTGGGAGTCACTCTGCATCAGAAGCTTAAGTGGGATCCCCATATACATGGGATCATCACAAAAGTTAACTCTGTCAGATGATAACTGGGGACTCTTCTAGGAAGAAACTCAGTATTATCCATTGATAATAAATTACTAATTTATCACATGGTCATTCGACCTATGATATCCTATGCTTCCCCAATTTGGGCGAACACAACTCCCACGAACATTCACAAGATCTTCTTGCAAGTCTTGAAGAATAAAATCCTGCGATGTGTGGTCAATGCCCCCTGGTTTGTAACCAATAGACAATTGCATAAAGATCTGGGCATTGATCATATTTACACATATCTTAAGTTTGTCTCGCGGGGTTTCTACGAATCAGTGCAGAGAAACCCGCACGAGATTATATCCTGCCTTCTGAACTACGATCATGAAGTCCTTAACAGATACAAGAGGCCTAAGATGATGGCTTTCGCTAAAGAAAGTTATCCATTTTAAATCTCTTGTGCATCATTACTACTCTTTTTTATGTTCTTTTGCCCTTTGGGGCCCACCATTGTGTGGTTTACTTTTGTTTGTTTTTTTCAAACTGATGGCAATTATGCATATTTCCAGATGAAGAAGGTTATGGGTACTATTGTACCTGGTACTTCATTTTATGATGTAACGATCTACAAAAAAAAATTCCACAAAATATTTATTGATATATTGACGTTAAAAAAAATCGATTTTTAAAAAATAAAATTGCTGTTTTAAATTTTTTTATAGATATAAAAAATATATAATTTAGGCTTGATAAATAACATTTTCTTTTTCATTTTTCTTTTTCATTTGATGCATATTTTATTATACTATGACATAAATAATTTGTTAAAATCATCTTATCAGCCATTAACTGATCCTTTACAAGTTGATTAAGATCTCTGTAATGCTTTCTATTAGGACTAGTAGGGGATTGATTAAGGACATTCCTGCAGTTCTTACTCTCTCAAATAAGTGCCTTATCACTCAAATAATTTTGCTTTCTCTGCTCCTTTTTTTCCTAAAAGAGGACTTTTTAATTTCAAAAGAAGCCAATTTAAAATGATACCACTCTTCCTCAACTTCAGTAGCAAGCAAACCTGACTGTCATAACGACAAAGTAACCCATCATGGTAGGCTTTAGCTATAATTGGGTCTTTCAGAGCTTCAGAATTAAAGGTAATTTCTTAACCTTATCACAACACTACTTAAGTTTAAGTTACAAGGCACTTTTAACAAGGTAATGGTCAGATCCAATTTCAGCTGTATTATATGACCTGGTATTCCTAACTACCCCATTTGCTGTTAATTAATGTATAATCAATCATATTCTTATGCAGCCTATCAGGTAAAATCCATGTGTACTTATGTATGTCGCAGTGTTTGTAATAAGTGTTAGTTATTCTGAAACCATTGAGTTTACTTACCTGTAGATGTTGCCCATTGCCATTGCAGCTACCAATACCAAAAGGGCCTATTACTCCTCCCCAAAGTTGGTCAGAGTCTGTACCAACTTTGGCATTGAAGTCACCTAGAACAAGGGTAATATCTCCTTTCTTGACAGAATTCAAAATATCCTGAAGTTGCTCGTAAAACCTATCCTTCTCATCCTCATTGGATCCTCAGTGGGGGGCATAACAGCAGATAACATTCAAGTCTTTAATGCCTGTCTGAAATTTTACTGTAAGAAACCTTTCATTAATGCACTCATATCCTAGAAGAGCATCAGTAAGTGTGTATGCTGAGAAGCAGACCTATGCCTTGGAGATGTCTTTTATCTTCCCCCGCTGAAAACAATAATTTAAGATTATGTTTTAAGAATCTGAAATTCATCTGTCCATCTGGTCTCTTGCAAGCCAAGAATATCTAAATTATAATGGTGGAATTCTTGTGTGAGGACATCAAGGGAATAAGCTCTGTGCAGAGTTCTCACATTCCAACTACCTATTGAGAGAAAATGGTTAGTGGGATGTTTAAAAAAACTACGTTTATTGAGAGAGGGAATGCCAACAATATCAAACAGCCCCCTAATCACAGACATGTGGTAAAGACTCATTCCTCCACCACTAAAGGCTGAAGCCATCTACACTGGAAAACTTCTTGCAATGTAGAATTTGACAATGCCCATAGAAGCAAGAATTACCTCATTTAATTTTAGGGAATATATCTGATGTAGCATAACTTCAAAAGATCGATAGATCAGCCAATAGAAAAATCGATAATTTCTGTAAATAAATCTACAGAAATGGAAATAAAGGTTTAATTATATAAGTACAAATACTGATTAGATGCAGAGTCACATTTTCCTATATCTGAGAACTCTTTCTGTAAACATCCACTATAGAGCCACTTCACTACATGTGTAAGCAATAACTAGGTCACTACACTCAACTGTGCCTGGTCTGTCGTGATGTACTTTACAATATATGGAGCTTCACAACAATCTGGCTTGCTTCCTCTTTCTAAGAAGGATCATGTTACTTACAGTTCCGATTTTAAAAGTGGGAAAGGCACATAGAATGCTGGGATAAATGATATAAAAGGTAAAAATAATTCTGGTAATATTAAAACAGGCTTATGGCAGAAAAGAGTGTAAATGGTGAAAAACAATGGTGGACATACTTCATAATTACTTCCAAAATCTGCCATTTTTAAAAATAGCAGTTTTTGCTAATTTTTAGGAGATTTTTGAAACTTGAGAAAGAAAAATTTGCTGATAATAGTTCAAATCAAACTTGTGAGCTTAAATCAGAAGGTTGCTTCAGCAAAGAGGAATGTTAACAAGCAAATTGGCAATACCATTTAGAGCTTCTAAGAAATGGGAATCAGATTACTTTAACAAATTATTTATATTACAGTTTAATAAAATATGCATCAAATGAAAAAAGAAAGCAATATTTTTAAAACTTGAATTGTGTATTTTTAAAAGAAATATCTAAGAAAATTTTCAAATGACAATTTTATTTTTTAAAAATTGAAGTTTTATGAATTGCACAAAAGATGTCTATGTTCATCTTCAGTCTCTCATTTCGAATTCTGTCAACTTGGTAGGGTTAGAGGAGGAAATAAGTGGACGTATAAAGGATGGCCAATATTCACAATGTATAAATTTAATATTTAAATATTTTCAAAAGTTTACATTGTATAATTATCAGGGGGATATACCACTTCAGTATGAGGGGTCGAAATTTCAGACAGAAGTAAGCTGCATTAGCATTATACTATGTTATCAGCAAATATATATATTTCAATTAACTTTGCATTACTACAGAAAACTGAGATCTCACAAAATATAGGCTATATCACAATGTGTAAGTTTAATAATAAATTTCTACAGTTTACATTGTCTAGTATCAGGGGAAATACCACCTCATATGAGGTGTAGTCTGAAGATTTGTCCCCTCATACAAGATAGTATTTCCCCCACACTAGACGATGTAAACTGCTGAAATTTATTAAGTATTAAACCAAGATCTCATGTAAATAGAGGTATTTGGCATGTTATAATACTGGCCGTAAAGTTATAATAAATGTGAGACATTATCTACTAGGTTGAATGCAACTTTTCAGCATATAGATATATCTACTAGCTTAGTACCTCATTTATACCCTTGCATAACACAGTAGTTAGGTTCCTATAAAATCTCATATAGTGCAAAACCATGTTATAAGGGACTAAGAACCAATACAAAAAGGAGGTTACTTTCCAAAAGCTAACAAAAATACACCATTTTTATAACTATTGAAAACTTAATTTTTATTAAAAATAATAATAACTGAACAAACATCTTACAAACTGTGATACGTGTATGTCAGATAATGTACATTCATTTAATTTTCTTCCTCTTCATCACTGCTAAGCCCAATCAAACAAGAATGTTTTCACTGTTGCAGAATATCTTTACCTTCTGAACTTTCTTCTGCAGCATCTAGATTCTGTGTATCTTCTATTCTCTTTAAAAAAATAAGTTGGGTTGGGTTGTTTTACCTCTGAGCGGCACTTTTTTGCACACCATGGGCTAAATGGCCAGGTCACATGGACCCCGAAGGCTCAGAGAAGGTTGGGGGAGGTGACCCACTGGAACAGCTGTTGGGAGACAGATGGCAGCCTCCCGTCAAGGCCATCCAGCGTGTTCTTTAACGTGCACAGGGTACGGCTCTCCCGCACACGGCTTAACGTCCCATCCGACGGACGGCGGCCTTTCCAAGCCCATCGGTGTCCCCTACTGACCGTGGGCAGGGCGGGGAATTCTGCGGAGATAAATCTCAACGCTGACCCAGCTGGGACTCGAACCTGGGAACTACAGATTACGAGCCTGGCGCGCTACCGACTGAGCCACCCCCGCCCCTAAAAAAATAAGTAATCTGGGTTTCTTTGCTTTTGCTTAACAGATCTTTGTAAATTTCATGGTATGAAGCTAAGCATTTTTGAAGCTCCCTTTTTAACTTTGTGCTTCTTTAGTCAAAAGATCTGCATTCAAAAAATAAGATTCTAATTGCTCAGCTAAGTTTTAGCTTAAAAAAACTTTTTTCCAGAGAAATAATGTTTCTTTTGAATGGTGCTTTTTAATTTTCATTAGTCATAATTTAGAGATGGAATTTAATTCACAACAAAGAAATTATTCCAATACAGTTCTTAAGAACAAAGTTTAGTAATACATATCCAGAAAAATTTATGAACAATCAAATAAAAACCACAATAATCTTACAAAAACATTTTTAAAACTTTCTCTTTGGATTTTGAAAAGGTTTTTTCAATGCCTCTTAGTCTTAGAAATGGCAAGCTTCACTGTAGCAGTTGACACAACCAAGTCCCGACTGTGAATTGTTTTCTTCACTCTTCACATAATCTCAAATATAAAAAGCTCATTTCACAAATATATTTTCTCACTTTAACATTTCCTAACTTCTGAAGTGGTACGAAATGAAAAACTGGGCAAGTTTGCTATTGATAAATCAACAAAAGCAGCTCAAAGTGCGAAAATTGGAATTGGAACTGCACACTTCAAAGTCACAAGTTTTAATGGTATCAAACCATGCACAAAAGTTCAAAAATAATGTGTTGTGCGAAGTTTGCTGCAATATTTTAACTGTGCTGTGTGAGGTTTGCTACCTATGGAGTTGTTGCATAGCACTGAAGTTTGCCTGCCCATTTATGCTGATAAATGGTATCCAGTTTCAGTCAATTTATAGGCTTCCTGAAGGAACATCCTCTTGATCTCTTGATATTTACTGATGTAGCAGTTACCTTTTGCAGATCCATAGTCTGTAGATATTGACTTCTACATGTCGTCACAAGGGCTCACTTCAGTCCATTTAAAGGAGAGCCTTTTCATGTTAACTCTATTATAAATCTTAACATTCACCTAAATAATCATAATATCATCCACATTTTCTATCTATGATGCAACTGACACTGTGTGACATTAGCCAAATGATATTAACATTTAACAGATGTATGCTTCAAGTTAAAAGTTAAAAGTCTAAAAGATGATTTCAAAAGTTTAAAAGAAAATTAAGCAAAATATTTCACCAAACTCTTGTCAGCTTTGTCAAGATGCAAGAATGAGTAGATTGTCTGCTTAAATGCTGTTATCTGTAGATGAGAAATATGAATGTAAATGAGATTGGCAGCCCTGCAGCAGTAGACTCCATGTTTAAAAATGATTTATGCAACACCGACACAGTACCACTCCCTTCAGCATGGAGTCTGTTGTTGCAGGGCTGCCAATCTCATTTATACGTATATTTCCTGTGTACAGAAAGTGCCATTTAAGCAGATACCCCATTCACTCTTGCTTTCAACCAGTGATTTAAACACATTGTTTAATTTTCTTTTAACTTTTAAGTTGAAGTGTATATCTGTTAAATATTAATATAACGTATTCAGTTGAGAAACCAGCCAATATCATCTGGTGAAGTGAGTCACACAGTGTCAGCTTGCATCATATAAAGTAAATGTGGATGATATTACTACCTATTAAGTGACATTAAGATTTATAATAGAATTAACCCTTTGCACTCGAGATGGCGAACCTCTGTTGTCACTTGGTTTAATGCAGCAACTCGAATGGCGATTGAGAGGTGAAAGTAACTATTTTATAAACAGATATCTTTCCTCTATACATTTTAGATGTGAAATCTATTGTCTATGTGCACTTCATAGTGCAGCATTGTGTTTAACTAAAATTAGTATTTTAAACTTAAGTCTGATTTTGGTGGTTATAAAAATGGAGCCAAATGATGAAATTAGTAGCAGTGAAGATGAGTTTGCTTTTACGTTGTTTATGTATGATTTATTTTTATGTTAGTTGTAAAAAATTCATCAACTTTTTAGCAAAAAGACTTTGAGTTGCTACTTCTCTCTCTCTCATCATCCTCAAGCAGCCATGGGCTACAGAGGTCCAACCACACCGTGCAATTTAGTTCTCCAAGCAAGTCTATCCTGAGCTACATCTACTGCATCTGGCCACTGCACACCAATTCTAACAAGGTCCTGTTTGACATTGTCTGCCCACCACATCTTAGGTCTCCCCTTCTTTCTGAGGCCTTTAGGCACACTGTTCATAACCCTATTCGCCAATCTATAATTATTCATATGGGCAACATGGCCAAACCAATGGAGTCTCTCTCTGCACAATATGCTGCTTAAAGGAGGTTGCAAACTCCTTTGCCTAACCTCATCATTAGTTACAAAGTTGAACCACCTAATGCCCAAGATACCGCGTAAGCATCTGGAATCAAAAGCATCTAGTTTCCTGTTATCTTGTTTACAAAGTGTCCAAGTTTCACTACCATAACTAACCCTAGAAAGAACCAAACTATTATACAGCCTAATTTTAGTCTTTAGGTGTATACGCCTATTTCTCCACACTCTCCATAGATTCTTAAAAGTCCCGGCAGCAATCCCTATTTGTCTGTTAATCTCATGACGCACATCACCATTATCTGCCATATAGCTCCCAAGATAATTAAACTGTGACACCTGCTCAAGACTGCAACCATTCAGATTACTGAATCACAGCCTGCCTGACCAATTTTCATCACTTTAGTTTTCTCTCTTCCTATAGTGAAAAAACCTTCGAGTGCAAAGAGTTAACATATAAAGACTATCCTGTAAATGGACTGAAGTGGGACTGAATGAACTGACTCTAATTGAACACTCTGGTCCAGAAGGCATTTTCCAGTTTAGCACACCCAGCCAGCCCGCATCAAGAGGCATGATATTTTTTTAAGCCAACATGCTGAGTATCGAGGGTAAGCATTATTGTTGAAATAATAGGATAAATCCCTAGCATAAGCATTATTATTGAAATAATAGGCCTATTATTAGGACAAATCCCCCCTCCCAACTAAACAAAATTCTGGGGGAAGTCAGTGACTTATGTTAAAATAGTTATTTGTTGGCAACTTTTCATTCTCCCCCCTCCCAACTATAGTCCCTTCACTACACCCCTGATCTAACATATTACTACCAGGTGTATATCTGCCAGATCCTATTATTTCAACTGATCTATACGCTTAACCCTTCCAGTGTCGAGCTGAAAAACAGGTTTCCATCCAGGGGTCAAGCTATTTTCTGTATAAGCTCAGCCAAAAAATACTTTAACTTTAGAAATTTTTTCCCAAATAACAAATGAACAGAATTATGGCATGTTGTATACCAAATTAATTAGCATTTAAATCTGGATTTTCTGAAAATCAAGTATTTAACAAATAAGATGATATATTTTATTTTAATAGGACTTTTTTACAGTCATGTAGTAAAAAAAATGCATCTGGCATCACAAATAAAAATTTATTTAAAAAAAACTAATACACAGAAATGATTACAATGCATGTGAATAGAATGACTATATATTTCTGAATAACAAAAAAATTACTTTTTTGGTTTTAAGTAAATATTTTTCTCATTTTGTAATTTTTTTCTCAGTACCATACTTTGAGAAAATTCCAGACTTTTAGCCAACTGTGCTGAGTCAGATAAACATGTCAACTTTAGAATTTTTTTAAAAAATAACCAATCAACGGAAATAGGTCATGTTACATACCACATGAAACAGAATTTAATTACGAATTTTATGAAAATAAATAATATCAACAAATTTGCAACCATATTGATTTTAATAAGCCTTTTTCAAAGTGATATGGTGAAAGAAAAAGATCTCACTATACAATTAAGGCTTCATTTTGGAAAACCTGATGAATAAAAATAGTTAAATTATATATTTATCGAAAGGAAATTTTCTCTCGAATAATATAATATTGAACCTGAAATATGATTTTTATTTCTTTTAATGATTCTTTTCAGTAATGTATATTTAAACACGGCCAGTGTTAGACAACATGACTTTGCCTTCTCACATTCAGGGGATTTTCGGAACTGGTTATGAAATAGAAAAAAACTTCCTTGGCTGCTTTTTTTTACTAAACATTATGAATTTTTTTCTTTTGGGTGTTGAAGTTTGGTGATCTTGGCTAAGTGCAGAAAGGTTTGTGTACCAAGAACCAGCCCTTCCCAAAATTGCCCTCCCAAATACTAACTTTACAAAGAGAAACCAATATGATGCACCAAAACTGTAAAAAATACTTATAGCACACAGAACAGAGATAGCATGTGTCAGCCATCTGTGTCTTGTTTAACTCAGTGAAGCAATCAGAATTAAATGCAGGTGCAACCAGCATTTCTAAGAAGGATGTGTTTACTTTTAGTTTCAATTTGAAGGATGCTGGGAAAAATGATAAAAATAACTTGGGAATACTGAAATAGGTTTATGGCAGAAAAGAGTGTGGAACAAAAAAAAATGGCGGTACGCATTTTGTAATTACTTCCAAAATCTATAGTTTTTAAAAATAGTTTTTTTTTGCTATTTTTAGGAGATTTTCTAAAATTTAAAGAAAAATTTGTTGATAATAGTTCAAACCAAACTTGAGCTTAAATCAGAAGGTTGCTTTAGCAAATAAGAACGTTAACAAGCAAATCGGCAATAGCGTTTAGTGCTTCTAAGAAATGGCAATCAGATGGCTTTATAAAATTATTTATATTGTAGTTTAATAAAATATGCATCAAATTAAAAATATTATTTTTGAAGCCTGACTTATATATTTTTATAAGTTATATATATAAAAAAAATTACAATGGCAATATTTATTTTTTAAAAAATCGGTTTTTTTTTGTTGTTGTTTTACTATAAACATATACATACGTCCTTGGCCTCTCAATTCAGATTCTCAAAATATATACAGATAACGTAGACACTGGAAGGGTTAAACATTGCATTCAGCACAGTAAATAATGTCACACATTTATTATAACTATATGGCCAATATTATAACATGTCAAAGCCTCTATTATATAAGATCTCAGTTTTCTATGGTAATGCAAAGTTAACTGAAATGCATATTTGCTGATAGCCTAGTATATTATTAATGCAGCTGGCTTCTATCTGAAATTTTGACCCTTCATACTGAGGTGGTATATCCCCTGATAATTATACAATGTAAACTGTTGAAAACATGTTAAATATTAAGTGGACATATTTTGAGATACCACATGATAGTTGGCCAGTTTCCCAACTGAATTCATTATATTAACATTTAACAGATGTAATGAAGTTTCATCTGTTCCACATTGGAAGTTTCTAAACTAAAACAGTATGCCTCACTCAGAAAATTGAACTTTTCAAATCATTTCACACCAGCAGAGTTGCTCAGATAGAATTTGCCAGGCTAAATAACTTTATAGCAAAAGAAAATTAAACATGGGCAAATTGTGTATGGCAGGTCTAAGTTGTGAAAAAAATGTGTGCATACTGCACACGTAATGAACAATGAAAAAGAAAAACATTAATATATTATTACAATATTTTATGAGATCTACATTAATTTAAAAAACATTTTAATAAAAATAAAGGAAATAAATACATATTTTCAAATTATTTAATTATAGCTTCTGATATGAATTCTTCTTAGCTTCAAACAGCTTCATTTAAACAAAACACCTCATGTCCTACTCGTACTCAATTTCAATTCAACAACTCCAATTTCGACAAAGAAACTAGTGTACCCTTGACCTATTTTCACTTTTCTGAAACAATGGCTTTATCGTGTGAAAGCAGAAATCCCTAATGTTCAGTCTATGGGAAGTGAGAAATTCATACAGGCCCACATTATTTTTGGTTGGCACATAGCCTATAATCTTCCCTGGGTGGAGGAAAAGTTATTACCAAGTTTGGCTCCTCAGTTCTTTAGGGTGCTGAGTGCATAAGCCAGCAGAGACACATAAATTCTCTTCTTTGTATATTATATATGTTGTAACACTGAAAACTTGTATTCACACCAGGTAAGCAATTTAAAGTTTAATGAAAATTAATTATAAAACATATAAAGTTTTTAATGTGCTAAATAAAAGCTGGTTGTATTAGATATGAAGCAAGAACATTAATTTCACTTCTGGACTTTTCAACTATTAAAAGCAAATTCTAAGAAATGCATTAAAGGTTATCTAATAAGTTCATCAAATTACCTGATTCTGTTGTAAAATTGTCCACCCTCTTTTAAAATCTGCAGGATCCAGTAGAGCATAATTTTCTAAAAAAATAACAAACATTGAAATGAAAACAGCAATTTTAATAAATAATTTTCAAATAAAAATACTGGATAAATGATTTTTTTTTTTACTTTTTAATTATGTTCCTGACAGGTAATTGTTAAGTAATATGAAATTGCATTCCCTAACAGTTAAAATAAGAATTTTAGATATAGACATAGCACTGAATTGATCCCAAAGTTTACACCTTCATGCTGAATGGCTCAATCTGTAACCCAATAACAATTCTTGAAAAATTAAGTTTTAGTAATCATATCTACATACCATACATCAGAATACCATACATCTGAACTTTCAAAATTCATCAAAATAATGGTATTTCCCTCTTTATGAGTTACCTAGTTGGGGAGCAGAGATGGCTCAGTCAGTAGCAACACCAGACTCATAATTTGCATTTCCCAGGTTCAAATATCAAATATGCCAGTTGAGATTTATCTCCTCTAACTACCATCCTGCCCTCAGTGAGAAAAGGGACACCAATGGGTTTGGAAAGGCCACTGCCCATTGTATGGAATATTAAAACATGGTCCTGTGTGCAAGAGAGCCATTGCCATGTATATGTTAAAGAATACTGGATGGCCTTTACGATGGGAGGCTAATATGCCTCCTGACAGTTGTCCAATGTCTTCCCTACCCCCAAACTTCTCTGAGTCCTTGGTTCCTTGTGGTACTGGCTATTTAGACCTTTGTGTGAATAAAAAATGTCATTCAGAGGGAAAACAATTCAACCCAAACCTGATCTGTTAGGTCATCAAGTGACTTGAAACACAATTTTAGTAGATATGATAACTAATAGCAATATTTTTTATTAGTTTTAACTCTTATTTAGTAGTTTAGATTTTAAAAAATTAAATGCTTACTTATTTTTAACATACTATCAAAAAATGTTTGGATACTACCATGTCATTTGAATAAAAAGCCATGGTCAGAGCACAGAAACTTTAAAAATAAACCTTTTTTATGAAAAATGTAACGAGTTAAAATGAAGATCTGTCAAATCTCACTAAATCTTGATTCTCAATAATATTGGCTTGATATTAAAAGAGTTATGGAAGCTTAAACATTTAACAACAGATGCTGCTAGAAATAAGAATTTATCTCAAGCTAATGAAAACACGAATAACAACTGTTCTAATAAGATATTCACTAAGATAAATGTAACTTTAGGAGTTTTGGAACTGATTATTTCAATTTTCATTAATTTTAAAGAAAAATGTTTAAAACAAGTAAAATATCAGCTTCTGCAGTTAAGTGTTTCATTTTATACACCCTTTAAATTATAGTCTTCCCAGAATCCAGCATGAAAAACTGAATTACATTCACAGGCCTACTCTTTCTTTCACTGTGCCAACCCCTAAAAACATAAACTTTAGGTTTTTTGCACCAAATAACTAATAAAAGGAAATAGGGCATGTTATATACCAAAGTAAACAACATTTAAGGTCTGAATTTTATAAAAATAAAATATTTAATAAATATTAGAGTTATATTATTTTTAATAAGACTTTTACAAAATGATAAAGTAAAAAAGGTATCTGGCAAGGTAATAAAATTTTATATTGAAAAAATAGATTAAAACAATAATAGAATATATATATAGAGAGAGAGAAATGCTTTCTGAATATCAGTAAAATAAATTTTTACTTTAAACAGAAAAATTACTCTTTTTCTGTGTTTTTTTCTCATTGATATACACTTTGAGAAAGGGACAGACTTTTTTCACTGTACTGTTAAATAACAAATATGAACTTTCTAATTTTTTTCCAAATAAACCAATTCAGAGAAACAGGTCATATTATATATCAAATCAAACAGCATTAAATTCTGAATTTTATAAAAATATTTAAATAAAACTACAAACATATTACTTTTGATAAAGTTTTCTCAGAGTGACAGTGAAAAAAAAGGGATCTGGCAAAGGACATTAAGGCTTACTTCTGGAAACCCTGATGAATAAAAAAAATACCCCCTCAAGCAGCTAAAAAAAGTTATATATCAATGAAATGAAAATTTATTTCTGAATAATAAAATAAAACAGGACTATTTTTTCATTTTTTTTCTCTGTAATACTTTAAAACATTGGCCAAAATTGCACAAGGTAGCTTTGCACTGTTTAACGCTCACGAGATATTCTCACCCATTTATGGTAGTAAAGGAACACTTTCTTGGTTGCTGTATTTTTTTTTATAATGAACAGCACATATTTTTTTTATTTAGGGTGGCACTTTGAGGACATCAAGAAAATAACAACAATTTGGTGCACTAAGGCTAAATAATTCAACATTCTGAGTATGGCAAAGTGAAAACTTTGGGAGATGGGGATTAAATCTTTTTTAAACCATTCGATATAAGCTTATCAACCAATTATTTCTTTAACCTTTTAATGGCCAAGAAATCTCAGAAAAGGGTAGAGGGCAGCAGAGACAAATAAATAGCACTATTTCAACTAGTCTTATTCAAATGGATATAAGCTTATCAACCAATTATTTCTTTAACCTTTTAATGGCCAAGAAATCTCAGAAAAGGGTAGAGGGCAGCAGAGACAAATAAATAGCACTATTTCAACTAGTCCATTTCAAATTTCAGCCATTTTGGGCTGTTATGGGTGTTAAAGGAATAAAGTAAATTATTTTAGGGGGATGGGGTGAAAACTTCCTCAATGCAGCAGTGGGGAAGAGAGAATTACAATGTTCTTGACGAAATTATGCATCTTCGTCTCCTTTCCAACCATAGGTGGATCCAAAGAAATCCTTTTTGTTTCTGTATCCAAAACCTCATTCATTCTCCAGAAATGATAAAAGATCACAGTTTTTGATTGAAAACCAAAAATTAGCAAATTAACAAACAGTCGAAAGCAATCTTTAAAAAAATATTAACAGTAACATGCTGTAAAACTTTCTCATTAGAAAAAAAACTGGTATAGATAATAGCATTGCTCCAAACTATATAAAACTATGGAAAAGGCCTGTAATGGTAGCTAGGTATACTCTGGAAGACCTATATATTATTCACCTATGATGATGCACAAAACTGGGTAGACCTTGAACCTAGAGGCCAACCCCACATTCTAATGGTGAGACTGTAAGTACCTTTCAAAAGAAAAATTCTCTTCTCAAAGGAAACAGAAGGGAAGGGCTGCCAGCTCAATGTGGCCTACTAATCTCATCATCTATGGTCACATTTTCTTTTCTTTTTTCTGCCCTGCTGAGGAGTGGTCAAATCCACAAGGTCCTAGTGCTGGCCATTCAAACCCCACTGGCTTACAGCTGAGCTTGATTACGAATCCTGAACTTGCTGCATTGATGGGCATCTGTTGATGGAAAATCTACCACTGTGTTTTCTATTTGCCAGCCATAAGATGCACAGGATACTTTATATCAGAGCCACAGATGCACAGGATACTTTATATCAGATGGTAGATAATCCTGAACAGGGGACATCGCAAAGTATCTGAACCCTCACTTCTATGGGCATTGCCAACCATTACTCTGGAGGTGTCAGAAATTTACTCATGAGCACTGCCAGAGACACATTACTCCAGGATAGTCCTGGAGTAATGTATCTCTGGCAGGTCAATTTCCATTTTGATTCTTGAGAAGGTTTACTTGTAAAGGTTGTAAGTCCTACCAACTTGGGTGGTTTCAGCTTTTAGCAGTGGTAGTTCAGATCTCTCCCCTTGCCTCCGATTAGGGGGCTGTTTGTTATTGTTGACCCTACCTCTCTCAATAAACCTACTAATAATTTTCTCTCTGCAGGTACGTGGAATGTGAGGATGTTGCATAAATATTATTCTCTTGACATCCTCACGCAGGAATTCCAGTGTTGTAACCTATATATTCTAGGTTTGCAAAAGACCAGATGGAAAAGCAATGGTCAGAAAAATAGTTTAAATTTATCTTTTCAGGGAGAGAGGGAAGATGGAAAGCATCTCCAAGGCATATGTTTTCATCTCAGCAGACATGGCCAGTGATACTCTTCTAGGATATGACTGCATTAATGAAATATTTCTCACAGCAAAATTCAAAACTAAACTATGATTAAAGAATTAAATGTTATCCATTGTTATGCCCCCCACCCCAGTGGACTCTGATGAGAATGAGAAAGAAGAGTTTTATATACAGCTTCAGAATATTTTGAATTCTATCAAGAAAGGAGATATTTTCCCTTGACTTCAAAGTTAAAGTTGGTACTGACTCTGACCTTCAAGAAGGGGTGATAAGTCCTTTTGGCATTGGTAGTTGCAATAGCAATACGGAACATCTTCTATAAGTAAGTAAACTAAATGGTTTGAGTATAACTAACATTACAAACACTGGGATATTTACAAATATACATGGGTTTCACCTGATGGGTTGCATAGGAATATGATCAATTATATTGTTACGACAGAAGAATCTGGCAACCGAAAGCAAAGTTTCAGCCAACGAATTGAACTTTGGGAGAATTTGGAGAAGAGTGGAGCGTTAACGGTTTTGTATTGTAACGGTCGTTGTGTGTTGTAACGGTCGGAGAGTTCGAAAAATGGACGGTAAGCTGTTCTGAGACAGTGCGCGTAAGTATCAAGAAGTAACTTGATGTGTTGTGTATACGCGGAAAGATAAAAGTGGGATCTTTTATCGTTAAGTATCAAGAAGTAACTTGATGTGTTGTGTATACGCGGAAGTATAAAAGTGGGAACTTTTATGGCTAACTTCGAATGTCTACACGGACTGTCTTTTTGTTCGGCTAGTGTGTGAAAAGTTATTAGCACAGGACGAGAATTGGTTTACGAGTGAAGATCTTCGGGTGACCTGGTAAATCAAGTAAAAGGTAGTATTTAGTAAAATACATAGAGCTGATATTGTGTGCTCTACGCAGGAAGATTGATGACTTGTGCATGTTAATAGTTGATTTGTTAATAAGATACTTCATCCATATTTCCTTTGTAACAATTTACCTTGTATTGAATTTGGTTTTGAAATATAGCTTTTAATACTCACGCTCAGTGGCTATCCATTTTTGTGATCCGCAACATTTGGTGTCAGAAGTGGGATTAATTAATTGAATGCCGTTAACTAGAAGTATGGATGAATTAGTAAAGTTGATATATAGCTTCAAAGCCGATATGACTACGCTGATGACTGATTTGAAAGCCGATATGACTACGCTGATGACTGATTTGAAAGCTGAAATGACCGCACGAAATAATGAGTTGAGGACTGAGATAGTTTCTCAAAAAGATGATTTGAAAGCCCAAATGGCCGCACAAAATAATGAGTTGAGAAATAAAAGAGGTGACCTGGCCGCACAAAATACTGAGATGAGAGCTGAAGTGGCTTCTCAAGTTGGTAAGATTATTGATCACTTCAAGGATCATAAAACCGAACTCAATAGACAATGCAATAGTTTAAATGTTGAATTTGTCAGTGAAAAAGATGATCTTGATAGTGTTAAGTTAGATTGTAAACATGGAAAAGAAAAAGAGAAAGGCAACGCATATAAAAATGTGGATCTGCTACTGGAAATCAAGAATTGTAGAGATAGCGCAGATGATGCCTTTGACCACGCAACTACTGGTAATGCATGGCAGAGTGTCTATGTCGCTGGTGACATGTCTAGGAACTGTGAAGAACAATCACACAGATCAGAGAGCTGTGAGACTATACAGTACGCTTTGCACTTCAAAATACCTAGGTATACAAGTCTGGCACGATCTGAAGAGAGATCCACACGAAAGGTATTCTATTCCTCGCCGTCAGCAAAATGTGTCATGGACAATTATCGCAAAGGCAGAGTAACGAGTGGTGATGAGGGGGAACGAAACAGAGTTTACGTTTCGCAGAGTGGTCCGAGTAAAGAAGAGGCGTCCATTCATCATAGATACAAAGTGCCATTCGACGTTACTGGGGAAGTCGGAGAGATTTTTCCGAAACATATAGCCACACTCGAATCGTTTATAGAAAGTGGGGATTTAAGAAAGAAGAATTCCGAAGAATGGCTTAGAAGCGTAACAGGTGATGCTAGTAAAGGAGCTTCAGGCAGAGACAGTACTTCAAAGACTAACTTTCTGGATGAAACTAAGCCTCAGAGTTACGATCAGAGAGAAGTGAATCCCTCAGATAATTTCAACGTAGCCACGCTGAATTTCTTTTCTGAACAGTCAATGTGCAGATTTGGACATTATAACCATTTAGATTATAAGGATATAGAAAAGTTTTATCACGACTACAAGAGCTCTAAAGTGGACAATATCATGTTACAAAACTCGTCGCTGATCTCCAGAATGAACAATTTGGCAATCATGACTGATGTTTCCCTGGCTAATTACAATGAGAGCTCCAAGAAAGTGAATTCCGAAGAAACAGCAACTATGACCTCCTCGGGTCATGTGTTTTGCTGGAGACCCGAGTGGCGCCATCGGATGGTAGATAAATACGGTACAGGAGGTGTCGGCAACAAAGTGAGTCTTGTCTTGGCTCCTGCACTTGCTGCTTTAGGTCTCAAGGTCCCTATGATCTCCTGTCGTGCTCTCCAATTGACGGGAGATACTCTGTACAAATTGGAATCCATCCCTGGCTTCACAGTCGACTGCACTAAAGATAAAATCGAGCAGATGATGGAAGACGTCGGATGCTGCATCGTAGGACAGACAGAGGAGCTGGTGCCAACAGATAAGGAGATTTACCGCTGCAAGGATCTGACGGCTACCGTAGATAGCGTTCCTCTAATGAGATGCTCAATTGTGTCCAAAAAGCTGGCTGAAGGAGTGTGTGCTTTGGTTTATGATGTTGAATTCGGAAAAGGAGCTATTGATCTCATCAGTACAGAAGATGTTGCTGTTGATTTAGTTAAGAAAATGGTTGCAGCATCACAAGCTCGTGGAATGAAGAGTTTGAGTTGTTCAGCTGTTATCAGCAACATGGATTCACCTCTTGAAAACTCTGTTGACAACTCTCTGGAAGTGATGGAAGCTGTTCAGTGTTTCCTTGGTAACGGATCCTTGGAACTGCAAGAGCTCGTCGAAGAGTTAGGAGGAGAACTTCTGCGTTTTGTGAACATTGTGGATAATAGGGTAGATGAAGCATCACGTGTCCGTAAGGTTCTGCATAACGGCAATGCTTTGAACAAGTTTCGTAACATGTTAATAGAACAAGGAGTATCTGAAGATGTTGCAAGCTGGCTATGTGAAGGTAAAACAGAAAAAATATTGCTAGCAGCCCGACACATCACTGATTTCACTTATACAGGAGAAACAGGTAAGGTTGTCGGATTAGAAGCTGCAGTTCTAGCAAGAGTATGGAAGGAGGAGATGGACCGAAGAGCTAAAAAGAATTATGGAGCTGATATTATATTTGTGAAGCACCTTGGGGATCAAATGGAATCAGGTGAAATATGGCTGAAGGTTCATCACGACAGTTCTGAATTAAGGGAAAGTCAACTGACAAAAGGGTCAGACTGGAGGATGAAACTCCTCCCTAGATTTTATGTCACTAATGACTTTCATTCCTTGTTACTGTTGATAGAATTAAAAATCCAAAGGAGAAAACTTTCGACAAAGAAGAAAACTTTTTACAGGTTTTGCACGAAAACTCTTAGTCGATTCTTCTCCCTGCAGAGACATAAACGTGTTCACAAGGGCTATAGGCCTTACACGTATTATGTTTGTGGACGAGGCTTCAGTCAGAAAAGAAATCTACGTCATAATGAGATTCGCTTTCATTTTGACACAGACGTGGTATATCGCATTCGTCGATGTCCAGCTACAAAGTGCAAGGTGGTTCACGTGGATCATTTGGCCCCGTTTCATCGAAGAACTGAAGAAGCTTTGGAATCCAGAATTGTTCGGGACGAACAAGACCTAGGAAGGGGGCAGTGTTACGACAGAAGAATCTGGCAACCGAAAGCAAAGTTTCAGCCAACGAATTGAACTTTGGGAGAATTTGGAGAAGAGTGGAGCGTTAACGGTTTTGTATTGTAACGGTCGTTGTGTGTTGTAACGGTCGGAGAGTTCGAAAAATGGACGGTAAGCTGTTCTGAGACAGTGCGCGTAAGTATCAAGAAGTAACTTGATGTGTTGTGTATACGCGGAAAGATAAAAGTGGGATCTTTTATCGTTAAGTATCAAGAAGTAACTTGATGTGTTGTGTATACGCGGAAGTATAAAAGTGGGAACTTTTATGGCTAACTTCGAATGTCTACACGGACTGTCTTTTTGTTCGGCTAGTGTGTGAAAAGTTATTAGCACAGGACGAGAATTGGTTTACGAGTGAAGATCTTCGGGTGACCTGGTAAATCAAGTAAAAGGTAGTATTTAGTAAAATACATAGAGCTGATATTGTGTGCTCTACGCAGGAAGATTGATGACTTGTGCATGTTAATAGTTGATTTGTTAATAAGATACTTCATCCATATTTCCTTTGTAACAATTTACCTTGTATTGAATTTGGTTTTGAAATATAGCTTTTAATACTCACGCTCAGTGGCTATCCATTTTTGTGATCCGCAACAATATATTAATTAACATCAAATGGGCTAATTCAATTAGGAATACTAGATCATATGTAGGAATCAAAAATTTGATCTGACAGTTATTGGGTTATAAGTGTCATAACTGAAGCTTAAGAAATACTGTGCTGAGTTGCAGAAAATTACTTTTAACACTGAAGCTGTGAAAGATCAGATGCAGACAAAGCTTACCATGATAGGCTATTTAGTCATTATGACAATTGTGGTTTGCCTACCAGTGAAGTTGATAAAGAATGGGATAAGTTTAAACAAGCTTTTATCATCACTAGTGGAGTTAGCAAATATGAGACAAGGGTGCATTTAACCTTCTTTTCTCTTCAGTTTGATTATTGTTATCAGGAATTCTCTGGAAAGGGAAGATTTTGACCTTAAATTACCTGAAGAATGAAAATGTCCAATTTAGAATATGCAGATAATTTGGCCCTGTTGACTAATAATGTTGATGAGATGAATTCTTTCATTAGAGGTATTGATGAGATGAATTTTTTCATTAGAGGTGTTGTTGAGACTGGTAACAGAATAGATTTGGTGATAAACAGAGAGAAAACTAAAGTGATGAAAATTGGTCTGGCAGATGGTGCTTCAACTGCTTTGAGCAGTTGTGCTCTTGAGCAAGTATCTCAGTTTAATTATCTTGGAACTGTTTAACAGATATTGGCAATGTGTGGCACAAGATAAATAGAAGAATAAGGATTGTTGCTGGGACTTTTAAGAATCTATGAGGAGTATGAAAAAATTGTCATATACATCTAAAGACCAAAATTAAGCTGTATAATACAACAGTTTGATTCTTTTTAAGGTTAGTTATGGTAGTGAAACTTGGACTCTGTGTAAGCACGATAACAGGAAACTTGATGCCTTTGATTCTAGATGCTTATGCAGTGCCATGGTCATTAGATAATTTGACCTTGCAAGTAATGATGAGGTTAAAAGGAGTTTGGAACCTCCTTTGAGTAAAATATTGTGCAAAGAGAGACTGCATTGGTTTGGCCATGTTGCACATATGCTCTGTAATGCAGATTCGTAAATAGGGTTATGAACAGTGTACCTAAAGGCCTCAGGAAAAGGGGAAGATCTAGGATGCAGTGGACAGACAATGTCAAACGTGACCTTGCTGGAATAGTATATTCCTGGAAGCAAGCACAGTGGCCAAATGCAACAGCTATAACTCAGGAGAAACATGTTTTGAGAACAAAATTACACAGTCTGGTTGGGATCTCTGTAGCTCATGGCTGCATGAGAATTTTGTATATATGGATGGAAATAAAAATGAATGTTTAATAAATAAAGAAATTGCAAATTCAATAAATGCAGGCAATATCCAGTCTACAGGAGGTAGGTTGATGCTGCAGGCACACAAGTCATTATATTTATATCCAATTAGTGGAATCAACAGAAAGAGCCTCTGTGCTTTTAATCTACTCTTAAGTGAAATAGTATATTCCTGGAAGCAAGCAGTTTAGGTTTCAAACTTGGGAAATTATGCTATGAAAAACAGAAGAAATGGGAAAAAAAATAATTCCAGAAATACTGAAATAGGTTTAAAGCAGAAAAGAGAGAGCAATAATGAAAAAAATATTTATATAATTTAAAAAATTAAAAAAAAACCTATCTTCCTACAGGACCCTAAAAAGTAAAAAATAAACCTAAAGCATATTGATGGTACAATCAGTCACTAAGTTCATATTCACTTCAAAGGAAGATAGGGCAGCAGTAATCTTGTCAAGCAGGTTAATCGGCACCCTATCTTCCTTCAAAGTGAATACAAACTCAGTGACCGATTGCACCATCGATATGCTTTAGATTTTCTACTTTTAGGGCCCTGTAGGAAAATAGTATTTTTTAAATTTATATATATTTTTTTTGTTGTCACTAAAAACATCTACCTTCAAAAACTTTGATATACGAGTCATAAACATCGAGCACATTTATCCCCCTTTTGGAGTAGTGTTTGAGGTAGCCCACGACATTGGAGACATCACAAGCTTTAATTTGAGATATACCTCATTAGAGTCAACCCCCATGAAAATCTCCCACACACACACACACATTTTACAGGGGGAATAGTGGAGGAAAAATTCAAAATAATGTGCAACGATTATTATATGAGCTTTCATTTGACACCTAACTCATAACTGTAAGTCCTTGCCTTCTGATGATATAGTAGAATGACTTTCAGATTTTCGGTTTTTTAGGGGGAAGAAAGCTTGGGGGATTAATTTTTCATAGCCTACGACATTCCCCACATCAGAAGCTTTCATTTGATGTATAGCTTGGTACTTTCAGCATTCGCATTCTGGAGATATAGCAGAACAATTGTTTAATATTTCCCCTTTTATAGAGGGGTAGAAAGCACGGGTGGTCAATTTTTTTATAGTCTATGACATTCCCTGCATCACAAGCTTTCATTTGACATATAGGGTGTTACTTTCCACACTCACATTCAGGAGATAATAGGAGAACAATCATTTTCATCCTCCAACCCCCCACTTTTTTTAGGGGAAAGAAAGCATGGGGGGTCAATTTTTTGTAGCCTACAACATTCCCCACATCAGAAGCTAATAGTTTTTACATTTCCCCTTTTTTAGGGGGGGGAAAAAGCACAGGGGGTCAATTTTTTTATAATCCATGGCACTCCCCACATCACTTTCATTTGGCACATAAATCATTAAGTTTCTCCATCACATTTGAAAAATAAGGTGGAACAACATTTCGCCAAACTGCAAATGTCAAAGCCAAAAGCATAGGGAAGATAGGTAAAAAAAGAAGTCTTACTCATTAATTGTTTCTAACTTCTTCAAATTAAAAAAAAATGCTTTTGATTAATTTTTGGGAGAATTTCAAAAATTTATGGAAAAGTGAGTTGACTGCAGTTGAGATCCAATTCATAGCACAAAATCAGTGACAAGAAAACTTCAATTGAAGGTGGACAAGGAAGACAGCAATCATGTACATTGGGCTCTCAAAATGGTGATCAGAGTGACAGCATATGTTCTACTGACAGATACTACTGACAGAAACTCTTAATAAATTAAAACAATAAATATCATTATTATTTCCATAAAATATATATATTTCCAAGTATATAGATCTGTAATAACACTGGTTGACAAAATTAAGGTACACACAGAATGTTTTATCAATATTTTAAATTTTAACATCCTCAAAGATAAAAATATGCTGTTATAGACAACATTATATGCAAATTTCAAATATCCAATCGAAACTGATCCTTGCAACATGCAAATTACTAGTGTATATAAAAAACACGAGTTGCAACCAGATGGTTTAATTTCAAAATTATTGCTTGTAAGGAGGGTTAATCTCATTACTTCTACTGAAGATGGCAAACCATCATAATTTAGGTGGCTAGTGGAGGTAGCAAGATGGCTCAATGTGTTGAGAAAGATAGTCTCAACACTTGGTAAACAGTTCCAGGAGACAGGAACCATTACCAGAAGATAGCTGGCCAAGGTTGCCTGAGTTACTTCAACTCAAACTGAGGGTGTTTGCATTGAAGCTGTCATTTGGAGTCCTGAACAAAGGGCTAAAGTGCTGTTTTCCGATGAGTCTTGATTTAGCCTATATTCTAGCCTGATTCTAGACATTTAATCTGGAGAGAGCAAGGAATGTAACACCATCATTCCAATATCAGAGAAAGGGATACTTATGGTGGAAGTGGTGTGCTGGTCTGAGATGGCAATAACCATCAACAGCAGTACTCCACTTCTTGTGTTTAACAGAGGCTCCATAACTGTTCAACAGTAAGGAGAAAAAAAATCTTTTGACTTTTGAGGATGCAGTTGGTGCTGATTTCCTCTTTATGGATGGCAATACCCATTCACATGGAGCTAACCTGGTGCAGGTGTATGAAGAAATGGAAGACATCCATCAAATGACCTGGCCAGTAAGGTCATCAGACATAACTCCCATTGAACATGTATGGGATGCTTTAAGGATCCCATGTCGCAAACCATCAGCCATCTCCTCTATCGCTCTGCAAGGGAAATTAGCTCTTGTGGAAGAATGGGAAATTCTTAAATTTTTACTAATGCTGTTTCATAAGGGAGTACGAAAACAAACTACGAAAAAAAAATCTTATTTTCCTTTAGAAATCTCAAAGTTGCCAAGTGATTAAATGGAAAGAAAGAGATTTTTTCAATCTAAATATTGGCTGAAAACACTATTAGTCAATATAAACAATGATAGATTATTAAAAAAAATCATTTGTAACATATAAGCAAAATTCTATGCTTGTAATGTTTTTGCATAAAAGGAAACACATTATAGGAAACACATTATTAATGCATGAATTCAATTCCTAAATATAGTCTTAATTTCAAAAATTCATTTTTATCAGTTTCCAATCATGTATTACTTGTCTGAGAGCCCTCAAAAAATGATATGTTATAACTAAGTACCTAGAATATTAATCAACACCCTATTAAGAAGAAAGTAGTAGGCTTACTATAAGCAGATTGGCAAAAGTTCCAAAGAGAGTACAAAACACCACCAGACCAAACTGCCCAATGCAATTTTTGTTCAATGCTACCTTTCATCTGCACACGTAAGACAGTTTCTGAAAATGAAATGGAAATAGAATATCAATATTACAATGACTTTTACTTATCAAAATTTCTTTTGGCATTTCAATAAGCATCACAAATTACAATTCATCAAAAAATATAAGAAAGTCACAATCATATTATGCCAAAGGAAAAAAATTCTGCACCTTAATCATTCCAAGTATTTTAGAAAAAAAAAAGTTTGAAAATGTTAAAGCTAAAATACATTTAAAAAAATACACACATAATCTTCAAAGGGTCATTCCCTGTCAAATTAACCAAATTTTTGAAAAGAGTTCCCCACCCATCACAGATTTTAATGATCTTCGGCATAAATATTAGTACAAATGTAATGTCTAATTGGCCAAAATATTTTGAGTCAAAAAAAAATTTCGTAAGATGTTATAATTGTTTAAACTAAGGGGAAAATAAATAAACTGTGACTGTGACTAAAGTTTTTCACTGTTTTTTCTGCTTCTATGGCAGAAAAGACAGTTGCTTTGAATGGTTGCACTCTTGGGCAAGTGTCTCAGTTTGGAGAGTTGGAGAAATAGGCATATACACCTAAAAATTAAATTAGGCTGGTATTTTGATTCTTTCTATGGTTAGTTATGATAGTAAAACTTGGACCTTTTGTAAGCAAGAAAAAGGAAACTTGATGCCTGTGATTCTAATTGCTTACACAGTATCTTAGGCATTAGGTGGTTTCACTTTGTAATGATGAGATTAAGCAAAGGAGTAGGCAACCTCCTTTCAGCAGCTTACTGTGCAAAGAGAGCTGCATTGGTTTGGTCATGTTGCACATATGCATAACTTTAGATTGGCAAATAGGGTTATGAACAGCATGCCTAAAGGCCTCAGGAAAAGGGGAAGACCTAGGATGCAATGGACAGACAATGATAAACAGGGCCTTGCTAGAATTGGCCTACAGTGATCAAATGCTGCAGCTCAGGACAGATATGTTTGGAGAACAAAATTGCATAGTCTGGTTTGACCTCTGTAGTTCAGGCTGCACGAGTATTTTGTATGTATGTATTATATAACTTTGTACCTATAGTCACAGTGATCTACATAAAAATGTGTTTAAAAAATATAAACCTTTACAAAAGTTTTTTTCCCCATTTGCATAGTATTTTCCAAAAATTTAAAGCATTCTCACTGAGAAGATCTGACAACTACTTCTAACAGTAATTTTTCGAATATAAAACTTTGCTGTCCTTGTTACTTATATGTTATTTTTATTTATTATTTACTTTTAGTCTTGTTTTGCTTGCATTGCATGCAGCTGACTTCAGTTTGGTGATTTATTTCATTCAGTTTTCCAAAAAAAATATTTTCTTGAACCTTTTTCACTAGAAATAGATTAAATAGAATATCAAAAAATTCTTAGATTAACATAGATATGCATGATTTGTATATCCATGTTAGAAATTCACACATACAAAATACTTGTAAATTTGCATTCACAGCAAATATTACTTCAACTGGTTTTATAGAGGAAAACAATATTTTTAATTCCATGAAGGGGGAGCTTTAGAAAGGATGAAGGGTGTACTAGGTTCAAAAAAGCTGGGGAAGGACAATGTGAAAATTATTATTTCTCTATATCTCCTACACACAAGTGCAGAAAGTAACGAGCTATAAGTCAAATGAAAGCTTGTGATGTAAGAAGTATCATAGGCTATAAAAATTGACTCCCTTATGCTTTTGCCCCCCCCCCCTAAAAAACGAGAAATGTGAAAGTTGTCCTACTATATCTTCCGAACATTAGTGCCTACAGTTATGAGCTAGGTATCAAATGAAAGCTCATATATTGACGATAATAAACTATTTCGAATTTTGCCCCCACTATTCCCCCATTAAAATGGGGGATGGATTTTTGCAGGGGTCTACTTTAACAAGTCGTATCTCAAATTAAAGCTTGTGATGTCTTCAATGTCTTAGAATAGCTCGAACCTGTCTCCAAAAAGGGAGTAAAATCTGTTCCATGTTTATGAATTGTATATCAAAGTTTTGGAAGGTAGAAGTTTTTAGTGACAATAAAAAAATATAAACATAGATGATAATTGCAGCACGACTGATGCTCTTTTGGCATTGATAAATCAATAAATATTTAGCAGAAAAAATTTTTGCCGACATACAGGAAATGAACCTGCATCTCTCCAGAAACATGCCAGAGCGTTCCCACCAGTTGAACCAATGCCAGCCCATTCCTCTTCCGCTTATCCAAGACATACTCTATCACCGAGAAATGCAGGGTGGCCTGCATTTCTCGGTGATAGAGGATCAATTAGGTTTTCAGCATAACTTAGTTGAAAGTTTGTAGGGAGGGGGGAGAATAATATTCGTTGAAAATCATCGTTGAATTTTGGTGTTAGGTTGTGAGTGATGGCAGCTTGGGTTAGAGCTGTCTTTTGGTTAGCTTTTTCGTAATCTTCTTGGTGTTCTGCCAGTCAGATTGAGAATTGTCTAAAGGTTTTTCCTACATTTTTTATTTTTTTGCTGGAGTTCATGTGGATCCTCAATATGGATTCCACTAATTACACTGATATAGAGAAAATTTAATAATTTTTG
>JAWZYU010000986.1:0-57000 GCA_038380435.1 Ryuthela nishihirai | reverse complement strand
CCCTCATGAAGAAATGTATAATCATAGGTTATACATGCGTTAATGATTATATATTTCATGAAGAAATATATAATCATTAGCTTATGTATAACCAATGGAAAAAAAACAAGTGAAACATAAAAAAATGTAATTTTATTGAAATTTGTAGTTGTGCCATTTTTTGAGTGATTATTCACAAAGTTTGGACGTCTTGTCTTCTCTACGTTGTTTGTCTCTTTTACATATTTCGGGGCGGGGGGTAGCGTGCTCAGTTGGTAGCGCGCCAGGCTCGTAATCTGTAGTTCCCAGGTTCGAGTCCCAGCTGGGTCAGCGTTGAGATTTATCTCCGCAAAATTCCCCGCCCTGCCCACGGTCAGTAGGGGACACCGATGGGCTTGGAAAGGCTGCCGTCCGTCGGATGGGACGTTAAGCCGTGGCCCCGTGTGTGAGAGAGCCATACCCTATGCACGTTAAAGAACACGCTGGATGGCCTTGACGGGAGGCTACCATCTGTCTCCCAACAGCTGTTCCAGTATGTCCCCTCCCCCAACCTTCTCTG
Source organism: Ryuthela nishihirai (assembly GCA_038380435.1). Classification (NCBI taxonomy): domain Eukaryota; kingdom Metazoa; phylum Arthropoda; class Arachnida; order Araneae; family Heptathelidae; genus Ryuthela; species Ryuthela nishihirai. The sequence goes on along the minus strand of JAWZYU010000986.1, from coordinate 56,462 downwards.
AGCATTTGGGGTCCATGTGACCTGGCCATTTAGCCCATGGTGTGCAAAAAAGTGCCGCTCAGAGGTAAAGCAACCCAACTTTTACATATTTAATTGTCATCAGTAGCTCACAGGCCATAGTTTGCCCAGGCCTGGACTAGAATTTGGATTTTGAGTTTAGATAGGGAATAGTAATTCCAGAACCAGTACGAGATATTTTAGTTATTTCTTATGGGAAATAGTATATCAGTTTCCATCATGATTTTTAGGAACCTATCCTTGAAGTAAAATGAGGTCTTGATATAATTTCTGGTTATTGTTAGCCACAATTGTGTTATGTTCTAGATTTTACTATTATGTGTGAGGTGTTCACCAATATACTGTACAAGAGTAAAACCAATTAATAAAAAAAATAAATGTATATAAATTTTTGCAGTGAAGTTAAATTACTAAAAAAAATTATAAAAGCGAACTAAAAGAGCTGTAGAAGTGTTCAAACAACATGGTTGGTTATGTCTTACTGTATATCTGCTTTCCTAGTAGTTGGAGTCTTATGTGCACTGTAGATGCAGTTATTTTTGGCTGTCTTACAAGAGGTTCAATGATCTTAGACATATTCATAACAAAATGTTTACACAAACTTTGCAAAAACTTAAGAAAAATTACTTTGATTGCTGCAACTCAATGTAAAATTATAAATGTCTCACTGTATAAAATTTTGTTTTAGTTAAAGAAAAAAAAATTGTGCAAATTGGATATAATCCTGTTTTCAAACCTTTATATTCTATGCTTTATGCATTCCAAAACCAAAAAACTTCAAATGCAGTGTAAAGTCATATGGTTTAGAAAAAAATATGTTCAAATCAATAGCTAGTGCCATCAAGTTTTCTGTTTTTTTTTTATACAAAGTTAAAGTTTGTAGGTGCCTAATTACTCAGTCTCACTATAAACCAATTCTTGAATATTCATAACAAAGGCTGACAGTAAACTTCTATAAACAACTTCCCATTATAATCATTGAAATATCAATGCACCATTTATTGAACGCAAGATAATTTTACTTTTCAAGGCGAGAAATGCAAAACCCTGCATTTCTTGCCTTGAATTGTAGTATAAGCTTAACACACGCTGCTAAACCCTGCAGATTAACTTTAGTGTATATAAGCATGTCTATTTCTAAGTTTTATGCCACTTTTGGACAAACATTATAATTCAGAAAATTACTTTCTAGTTAAAAAAAATTTATCATATGATTATTTTTTTTTTTCATTTTTGTTTTTTCAAATTATCAGTTTCAAATTCAAATGCAGGATATGAAATAATGTCTATTTCTAAGTTTTATGCCACTATTAGACACACATTAAAATTCAGAAAAGGGCTTTCGAGTTAAAAAAAATTTTGATCATGTGATTTTTTGTTTTTTCAAATTTTTATTTTAAAATTCAGGTACAGTTTATTAAATAATTGTTGGTTGAACAGTGCCACTTTTTTTTTTTCTTGAAAAGTAAAATTTTCTTTCCTTTTTAACTCTAGGGATATGAATTAATGAAGAATTTAAACATTGCTTAATCATTTAAATATTATGTACAACATGTGAGATAAATTGCGAATGATTTGTTTTGAATGGGAATTTAAAATATACGTTTATATTTTAAATGAACACCAGTATTATTTTTCAAATGTGGCATGCAGGTCAAACTAAATGAAGATCCTTGGTGTTACAGCATTTGAATTGTGAGTAGGGACATAGTTACAAGCACAAAGAGCAACTGAACATCAATATTATTTATGTGTAATATTAAATATTATTTCCCATTCTGAACCTTGGATATTTGTAGAATTGCTTTGTTCCTTCTACATTCATGATTAATCAAAATCTTAAAAGAAAGGAAGGCTACATTCCGATTGATTACCCTGTTTATCGATTTTGGCAATTTTCTGAAAACATTCGGTAACGAGATTATGAGCGAATTTCTAATTCCACATGGGGCGGGGGTGGCTCAGTCGGTAGCGCGCCAGGCTCGTAATCTGTAGTTCCCAGGTTCGAGTCCCAGCTGGGTCAGCTTGAGATTTATCTCCGCAGAATTCCCCGCCCTGCCCACGGTCAGTAGGGGACACCGATGGGCTTGGAAAGTCAGTCGGATGGGACGTTAAGCCGTGGTCCCGTGTTCAGGAGAGCCATACCCTGTTCACGTTAAAGGACACGCTGGATTGCCTTGATGGGAGGCTACCATCTGTCTCCCAACAGCTGTTCCAGTGGGTCCCCTGCTCCAACCTTCTCTGAGCATTCGGGGTCCATGTGACCTGGCCATTTAGCCCATGGTGTGCAAAAAAGTGCCGCTCAGAGGTAAAACAACCCAATCTCCATTTCTTTACTATCATTATTTTCAAATTTTAATGCTGCAAAAAATATATTTTGTTTTAAGTTCGCAGTGGTAGCTTACTTTAATAAATTAGGGTCAAATACAGGCTTTATAAATTAAATGGTGCATTTAAAAATATATAATTGACTTTTTTTGGAATCTGCTAAAAAAGAAAATGGGTGGGAAGGGAAAGAACAGTGACATTAGCGGCCTAACAAAAGTTCGTACCTACTAAAATGGAACATATACCCTGTGTTTCCAAAATGTTACAGAATTTTCGTGCTAATCAATGGGAATCTAACTTTAAAGCTCTAAAACTTATAAATTATGCATTTAATGGAAAAATGTGACTGAAGATATTTTCAAATCTAAATCTCGATTTTAAATGATATTCGTTCAGTATTTAGAGTTATGGAAGCTAGAATATTCCACAACAGTAACTTTACCTCAAAAATTAATTAAAATTTAATAAGTATTGTTCCAAATTATTAAATAAAATAAATACACTTAATATAAGTTGCATAATTGTTTCAATATTAGACATGAATGATTCTTATAAAACAAGATAATTTATTCTTAAATATTCCAGCTTCCATAACGGGGCGGATATGGTTGAAAAAATCGAGATTGTAAAAAGATTTGATTTTGATCTTTATCTTCAGTCATATTTTGCCATTAAATGCATCTTGTAGAAGTTATGGAGCTTTGAACTTAGATTCTCTAATATTTTTGGCAGGACAATGTACATGCCTAATAAAATGGAAATAACCTTTCATTTTCTTATATAATTAGAAGCATTTATTAATGAAATTTTGCGTTTTTTTATTATGAATAAACATAATTAAGATTATAATTGTTTTTTATTAATTTTTTGGTTTTACTAAAGTATAAAAAAATATTTGCAAAATAATAGATTAATTTTTGCATTAGTGACCAAACTTTGAATCTTAAAAAAAATGTGGTAAAGTGTACAGTCGCTCAAAAAAGTATCCGAACACTACGGTTGATTACAGAATTCAGAAAAAATATCTGGCAACGTTTTTTTAGAGGTTAGTGATCTGGCAACCTTCGTGTCACGTGACACGAAGGTTGCCAGATCACTAACCTATAAAAAAATCGTTGCCAGATATTTTTTCTGAATTCTGTAATCAACCGTAGTGTTCGGATACTTTTTTGAGCGACTGTACTTATGGGTACTAAACATGTTTTTCACTCTGGGAGTTCTAAAGTCTTCAGATCAAAAATTGTATCCGAAAGTTTCCTGTGAACCATGCCAGTTGTTAAAAATCAAGTACCAGGTTATGACTCCATTGTAAATTGTTAGAATTTAAACTGATATAAGTTTGTTAGACGTTATAAATTGTAAGAAAAAAATTGCAAAATATGTGAAAATTTTACAATGCTTTGCAATTTATTTTATACTTAAGGTGTTTCAATCAATATAAACGATATTCAACGTTTAATCATAGATTTAAACGTTGAATATCCTTTAAATCTATGATTTAATATTATGTGCAAGCAAAAAAGAGTAAAGAAATTCATTGAATGTATGCATCAAAAAAAGATGTAGGTAATTGTGCAAAATAAAAGCGATCTTGTTTCAAAAACTCTATACCAAAACCTGATCACAGTATGTCTGTAGAATGTGTGTGTGTGTGTAGAAGTCCTGGGGATGGCATTTTAGACGTATAGAAAATTGCTCCTTTTCAATGTGATTTTATACACAAACTGAAGAATACATTGTTAAACGTGCACTAAAAGAAAGTGCGTTCGATTTTGGCTCATGCCTTGTTGTATATGGGGGCGGGGGTGTCTCAGTCGGTAGCGCGCCAGGCTCGTAATCTGTAGTTCCCGGGTTCGAGTCCCAGCTGGGTCAGCGTTGAGATTTATCTCCGCAAAATTCCCCGCCCTGCCCACGGTCAGTAGGGGACACCGATGGGCTTGGAAAGGCCGCCGTCCGTCGGATGGGACGTTAAGCCGTGGCCCCGTGTGCGTGAGAGCCATACCTTGTGCACGTTAAAGAACACGCTGGATGGCCTTGACGGGAGACTACCATCTGTCTCCCAACAGCTGTTCCAGTGGGTCCCCTCCCCCAACCTTCTCTGAGCCTTCGGGGTCCATGTGACCTGGCCATTTAGCCCATGGTGTGCTAGTGCCGCTCAGAGGTAAAACAACCCAACTTGTTGTATATGAGATTTGTAAAATCGTTGGTTTTTTCTTGCAAAGCCCATTACTAAGGTTTAATGAAGGGAAAGTTTGAATGCCTGCTCTAGCGAGAGCGTCATTCGATTTGTTGTATTCCGACTCCTGCAGTGTCGTATCCCACAACAGTTACAATTAATTTATTACTTTTATAACATTTGAAGTGAAGGGTAAAAATCTGCCAAATGAGAAGTCTACAGATGATGTCTTGATACTGAAGAAGTTATTTGTTTTACTCTCGATTGTATTACTGCAGGTCTATGTATGTGTAAATAAAATTTAAAGACTGAGGTTGTTTCAGTTTCTTCTTAATAAGACATCACATTGGACTATTTAACGTTGCCCACCCATTTCATTCTAGATAAGTCCATTTTTTTTAGTTAAACAGAAATGTATCTACTATGCAGGATGGTTAAAAAATTATTCCTTGTTTCGGATGTAAAAGTAGAAAAATGGTGTGGATTCAGAAACAGTTTCCGGAATATTGTATTTTATATCGTTTCATGTGGCAACACTGAAGCCCGGCCTCTATCAACGAGAAAGAATAATAGAGCTGTTTCCTTCCATATTATTTTTTTCTTTGTGTGTGGGGGGCGGGGGAGCAAGGGTACCTTGATGATAAGACCATGACAGTTTGATGGCATGTATGGGGCGGGGGTGGCTCAGTCGGTAGCGCGCCAGGCTCGTAATCTGTCTTATCTCGTTCCCAGGTTCGAGTCCCAGCTGGGTCAGCGTTGAGATTTATCTCCGCAAAATTTCCCCGCTCTGCCCACGGTCAGTAGGGGACACCGATGGGCTTGGAAAGGCCGCCGTCCGTCGGATGGGACGTTAAGCCGTGGTCCCGTGTGTGGGAGAGCCATACCCTGTGCACGTTAAAGAACACGCTGGATGGCCTTGACGGGAGGCTGCCATCTGTCTCCCAACAGCTGTTCCAGTCGGTCCCCTCCCCCAACCTTCTCTGAGCCTTCGGGATCCTTGTGGCCTGGCCATTTAGCCCATGGTGGGTTGGGTTGTTTTTCCTCTGAGCGGCACTTTTTTGCACACCATGGGCTAAATGGCCAGGCCACAAGGACTCCGAAGGCTCAGAGAAGGTTGGGGGAGGGGACCCACTGGAACAGCTGTTGGAAGACGGTAGCCTCCCGTCAAGGCCATCCAGCGTGTTCTTTAACGTGCACAGGGTATGGCTCTCCTGCACACGGGGCCACGGCTTAACGTCCCATCCGACGGACGACGGCCTTTTCAAGCCCATCGGTGTCCCCTACTGACCGTGGGCAAGGCGGGGAAATTTTGCGGAGATAAATCTCAACGCTGACCCAGCTGGGACTCGAACCTGGGAACTACAGATTACGAGCCTGGCGCGCTACCGACTGAGCCACCCCCGCCCTAGCCCATGGTGTGCAAAAAAGTGCCGCTCAGAGGTAAAACAATCCAATGATGGCATGTATAGAGGGAATTTTTTTTGCCTATAATATTAATGCAGGTAGTTTTACGATATGCTTAACAAGTGAATATATATTTAATTATTTATTAATTTGATAAATATATCTTAGCAATCTGTAATAATATACTAAAATTTATTTGAAAAGTTTCCCTCCATACATGACGTCATCGAAATAGCTGCAATGGTCTTCATTATCATCAGGATGGAGCCTCTTATACCTGGCCTGTACAGTGAAGTAACAAAGGAATTAATTTTTTAAATGCACAGCTGATTTTATTCTGTACTCTAAAAATAGATAAGTTTTAGACATATTAAATCGCATAAAATTTTATGCCTATTTAATTTCGATCATTTTACTCAACTGCTGCCCAGGCCTGATGTATCAAGGTATCCTTGGGCGAAGTGTGTGATTTGGGACAGCCCACGGCATTGTCGTCCTCATAAACTTTGAGGAGACAAGTGTTCCTTGTCGAGATCGATCCAGCGAAATTTCAAATCCCCCTTTGCAAGCTATCATTATCCTTAATCGCAGGCTTTCATTTGGCACCTTACTCATAACTGTCGGCCATTGCTTTCGATAGACTGAATTTAGTCCATTGTGTGCAAAATAGTGCCCTTCAGAGGTAAAACATCCCAACGCTAAACTGCAGAATCCGTATTCTTCAAATGTAATAAACAACAAATGCTATCAGCAACAAGAATGCAATTTCCATGTTAAAAAGCTTGCGTGAAACAATACCAGTCTTAGCCATTTATCAGATATGTCTGCTTGGTTAGGTATTGATAAGAAGACATCTTTATCAGCAAGCACCTCCCCCTCAATGGCTTGCTATTGAGACAGTTACAATGAACGAAGAAGTGGATTCCGAATTAATTGAGCGGCATGAGATGCGTTCTTTTACTCACAACGACTCCAGAATCGGCTTTCACAATTGCAAGCCTTCCAGTGGAATTATTCTCATTTTTGCTGCTTTTCTCTTGTTACTCAGCATCACCTTATTCCTGGTTGGCATTGTCTTCTGCGTTCTCTTCATTAATTACGACAACTATCATGCATCTGTTTGGGCCTTCTTGACAGGTAAGTTGGTGCTCCAGATTCTTATTCCAAGTTTCTTAACATCTAATTTAAAAAGCTTTTTATAATGGTAGGTGTGACTGCAGATAATTGACTTACCAAATTATTAGGTTTTTTTTATGTTATATCAAAGGAAACCTATATGTGCAGTTCTATAACGTCTAAAATATGCATTTAATGGAAAAATATGACAAAATAAAAGATTATAATTAAAGCTATTTAATCTCCATTTTAAAAAATATTCGTTTAGTTTTAAAGAGTTATGAAAGCTATGATATTTAGGGGCGGGGGTGGCTCAGTCGGTAGCGCGCCAGGCTCGTAATCTGTAGTTCCCAGGTTCGAGTCCCAGCTGGGTTAGCATTGAGATTTATCTCCGCAAAATTCCCTGCCCACGGTCAGTAGGGGACACCGATGGGCTTGGATAAGGCTGCCGTCCGTCGGATGGGACGTTAAGCCGTGGCTCCGTGTGCGGGAGAGCCATACCCTGTGCACGTAGGGGACACCGATGGGCTTGGAAAGGCCACCGCCCGTCGGATGGGACGTTAAGCCGTGGCCCCGTGTGCGGGAGAGGCATACCTTGTGCACGTTAAAGAACACACTGGATGGCCTTGACGGGAGGCTACCATCTGTCTCCCAACAGCTGTTCCAGTGTGTCCCCTCCCCCAACCTTCTCTGAGCCTTCGGGGTCCTTGTGACCTGGCCATTTAGCCCATGGTGTGCAAAAAAGTGCCGCTCAGAGGTAAAACAACCTTTAACAACTATGATATTTAACATCTGTAAGGTGTTATAAGTATTAAACTCGGAAATTAATTAATGCTTCAATAATAAATATTGCTTCGACCTTTAATAAAATAAATATAGATATTAGAAATATGTGAAATCATTATTTTAATATTAGACAATTATGAATAATTTTAATAGAACAAGATTTAATAAGTATTCCAGCTCTCATAACTCTAAATACTGAACGAATATTGTTGAAAAATGAGATTTAAATTGATATGATTGCGACTTTTTTATCCAGAGTCAAATTTTTCATTAAATGCATATTTTAAAAGTTTTAGAGCTTAGGATTTAAATTCCCATTGAAATATGGACACTAATATTCCGTTGGGTCAGTGTATATTAGCATATTAGGGATCTCAACTAATTCATTCTAAAGCTTGATTTTGAATAACATTCGTGTAATATCGTAGTTTTACAGTTAGTGTCTGTTGAAGTTTTCTAAGAACAATTGCATACATAAATAAAGAACGAAAATCTCACGAAGGGTAACTCCGTGTGTTTTCAGTACTTAAATTTTTACAATTTTTTTTATATATTTAAATGTCAGAATTGCTTGGGCTTCGATATGACAGAATAGGCATATTCGTAACGGGGTCTGTAGACACTCGTTCACTTCCCGGGGCGGGGGGGGGGGGGGGGGGGGATTTTGGCTTCTCAAATTGGGGCGGGGGGGGAGCTCAGTCGGTAGCGCGCCAGGCTCGTAATCTGCAGTTCCCAGGTTCGAGTCCCAGCTGGATCAGCGTTGAGATTTATCTCCACAAAACTCCTCGCTCTGCCCACTGTGAATAGGGGTCACCAATGGGCTTGGAAAGACCACTGTCCGTCAGATGGGACTTTAAGCTGTGCTCCCGTATGCGAGAGAGTCACCCTGTGCACGTTAAAGAACATTGGATGGCTTTGAAGAGAGGCTACCATCTGTCTCCCAACAGCTGTTCCAGTGGGTTCCCTCCCGCGACCTCTGAGCCTTCGGGGCCCTTGAGACCTGGCCATTTAGCCCATGGTGTGCAAAAAACTTGCCAACCCAGCTTCTCAAATTCTGCACATATTGGACCGATCATTCCAGAATTTGGTGATCCCACTTAATTCTGGCTACGTTAGATTAAGAGACCAGGTTCCTAGCTGTGGGGAGCGGGGGTGGCTCAGTCGGTATCGCGCCAGCTCGTAATCTGTAGTTCCCAGGTTCGAGTCCCAGCTGGGTCAGCATTGAGATTTATCTCCGCAAAATTCCTCGCCCTGCCCACGGTCAGTAGGGGACACCGATGGGCTTGGAAAGGCCGCCGTCCGTCGGATGGGACGTTAAGCCGTGGCCCCGCTGTGCACGTTAGAGAACACACTGGATGGCCCTGACGGGAGACTACCATCTGTCTCCCAACAGCTGTTACAGTGGGCCCTCTCCCCCAACCTTCTCTGAGCCTGTGGGGTCCATGTGACCTGGCCATTTAACCCATGGTGTGCAAAAATGTGCCGCTCAGAGGTAAAACAACCCAATCCTAGCTGTGGTGAGTCTGGAAAGTCTAAAATCTCGGGGGGGGGGGGGGGGACTAATGTCACTTGCCTTATGAATCGAGACTATGGAGTTGTACGTTATCGATGTACCAAGTTATCAATGAACAGACGTTTCGCTGCCAACTTTTTGGGGAGGGCCTAAATTTGTGGGTCCAACCCCTGACAGTGCACTACTGGGAATGAATCTGAAGATAAAGTTTGGTGGTCCTATCTGAGACGTCTAGGAGGAGATTTAGAACAAACGGACACACACAAACTCGTATATAGAGATGTAGAAAATATATATATAATGTTCAAAAAGCAAAAGAAATAATAACATGCAGACAACTTTATACGGTTTTAAAAACTACTTATTACTTATTTTTAACACAAGTAACTTTCTAATACAAAAAACCCATCAAGGTTCGAAATATATTGTTTAAATTATTTTGCGAAAGAAAAATAACTCTAATTTTTCTAAACAGACGGCTACGTTGTGTTCTGGTGTGTGTAGTTTGCCCCATTTTTTAAGACTTCGACTCATCTTTTCTGTTGTCTCCAATTTCGATGCAAGAGCTTAAACGAAAACTTTTAACACGAACTTAGCAAGCTTGTTTCTATGTCAGTTTGGTGATATATCTGGTATCCGAAAGAGGGTTGACAAAATTGACTATGTTAAACAAATCAGCTTAAACAGCAACAAAAGGAACGTGCAGGTTAACAGTGGGTAAATATGGGAGTAACAATGCAAAAGCATGTGACTACATATAGTTCTTAAAAGGGACAAGAACTGCAAACCTGGTACATAACCATCATGGTACATAAACATGCGAGACAACGTGCAGTTTGCATTCAACTCACTCCATCAGGGAGTTTGGTTGGGTTGTTTTACCTCTGAGCGGCACTTTTTTGCACACCATGGGCTAAATGGCCAGGTCACATGGACCCCGAAGGCTCAGAGAAGGTTGGGGGAGGGGACCCACTAGAACAGCTGTTGGGAGACAGATGGTAGCCTCCCGTCAAGGCCATCCAGCGTGTTCTTTAACGTGCACAGGGTATGTCTCTCCTCCACACGGGGCCACGGCAGTAGTCATACAACACTACAGAGCATCGATTAATCGTAATCGTTTAAGGTCAAAGTCCCTCCGTTATCGCGTTTTCGGCCACGCCCCTATGACGTAATCATTATATAATCATGACGTAACAGGCCACGCCCCCTTTATTAATAATAATTCCCCTTATTAAACAAAAACCCTGGCGCCATCTGCTGACAGTGAGAAGTACTATTTTCCCAAAAAACCCTTATTTTAAGTCTAATTTCTCGTTTTCGGACCCCCTGGTCGTCCCACCTATATTTTAAGCCCTCCCTCCTCTTGCAGACCCCCAGGTTGACCTATATTTTAAACCCTACCTATGTTGGCCCTATAAACAATCTGAAGTTATTTTGGCTGTTTCTAAACTTAAACTACATAAATCCCCAGGGGTAGATGAAATTACTACCGAAATGCTTAGAGCTGGGAATGTTTCGGTTGCCACTTGGATGACTGAAATTCTGAATATCTTTTATGATAAAGGCATGGTTCCTAAGGATTTTACCAGAGCTATTGTTATCCCTATTTTCAAAAAAAGGTGATCGCAGTTCTTGTGATAACTATAGGGGTATTAGCCTACTCTCTGTTCCAGGTAAAGTTCTTTCCATGATTGTGCTTAATAGAATTAAGAATCTGGTTGACAGGCAATTGCGTGATGAGTAATGTGGATTCAGAAGTGGTAGGGGATGTGTGGATCAGATATTTTCACTTAGATTCTTGAGAAATGTTTAGAGTTTCAGAAACCTTTGGTTGCTAGCTTTGTTGATTTCAAAAAGGCTTTCGACTCTGTTGATCGTCATAATTTGTGGTTGATTGTGAGATCATATGGTATACCAGACAAGTTAACATATTGAAAGCTCTCTGTAATAACGCTGAGTCATGTGTGAGAGTTGGTAAGTCTTGTAACAATTGGTTTAGCATTACTTCTGGTGTTCGACAAGGGTGCATTTTGTCTCCTTTTCTCTTTAGCTTGGTTATTGATTATGTTATGCGAAATTCATTTCAAGGGAAAGATTTTGGCCTTAAATGGGCTGGAGATACGAAAATTTCTGATTTAGATTATGCTGATGATTTAGCCTTTTGGCAAATGATGTTGATGAGATGAACTCTTTCATTCGAGCCGTTGATGAGACTGGTAGTAGAGTAGGTTTGGTTATAAACAGAGAGAAAACTAAAGTGATGAAAATTGGTCAGGCAGGCTGTGATTCAGTTAATCTGAATGGTTGCAGTCTTGAGCAGGTGTCACAGTTTAATTATCTTGGGAGCTATGTTACAGATAATGGGGATGTGCGGCATGAGATTAACAGACGAATAGGGATTGCTGCCAGGACTTTTAAGAATCTATGGAGAGTGTTGAGAAATAGGCGTATACACCTAAAGACAAAAATTAGACTGTATAATAGTTTGGTTCTTTCTAGGGTTAGTTATGGTAGTGAAACTTGGACACTTTGTAAACAAGATAACAGGAAACTAGATGCTTTTGATTCCAGATGCTTACGCAGTATCTTGGGCATTAGGTGGTTCAACTTTGTAACTAATGATGAGATTAGGCAAAGGAGTTTGCAACCTCCTTTAAGCAGCATATTGTGCAGAGAGAGACTCCGTTGGTTTGGCCATGTTGCCCATATGAATAATTATAGATTGGCGAATAGGGTTATGAACAGTGTGCCTAAAGGCCTCAGAAAGAAGGGGAGACCTAGGATGCGGTGGGCAGACAATGTCAAACAGGACCTTGTTAGAATTGGTGTGCAGTGGCCAGATGCAGTAGATGTAGCTCAGGATAGACTTGCTTGGAGAACTAAATTGCACCGTCTGGTTGGACCTCCGTAGCCCATGGCTGCTTGAGGAGGAGGAGGAGGAGGAGGATGATTTTAAGGCCCCCTCCTTCACTCGGCTGATGCAAGTCTCAGAATAATTGCATGGAACGATTGGCTGGTGCAGGTCTCAGAATAATTGTACAGAAAGGAATGATACAATTGTAAAAGTAGCACCTCACATAAAAATCAAAGCTTTATTAAACACGCCCTTAAAAATTTAATCAGTGACATCCAACACATATTTAAAAAACTCCTTCGGTTTCTATCCTTTACAAGACCACTCAACTGTTTTTGAATGTTTAATGTAGATCTCAAATTGTAAAACTTAACAGTAAATCAAACTCTCAAAGTTGTATTCTTATTAATTAAACACCCATCACATCCCTTCTATTAAAAATCCTTTGCTGTTCATTTTAGCAAGACTGTTAAACGATTCTCTTTCCCTAAAAATTTAATCGGTGATGTCCAATGCGTATTTTAATACATCTGTATTTAAAAACTCCCGTAGTTTCTAACCCTTTACAAGACCACTGAACTCTTTTTGAATGCCTAATGCGGATCTCAAATTGTAAAACTTAACAGTAAATCAAACTCTCAAAGTTGTATTCTTATTAATTAAACACCCATCACATCCCTTCTATTAAAAGTTACCTCTATTAAAAAAACCTCTGCTATTCATTTAGGTAAACGATTCCCTTATAATTAAAATTCACAGTTATTAAACTACTTCGGTATTCATTTTTTCCGAGTAAACTAATCAATTCCTCAGTAATTAAACAATCATCAAAACTCCCTCACCATTATTAAAAATCATCCCACAGTCGAAATAAATCACTTTTCTGTAGATGTGTTTCACCAGGAAAAAAAATCCTTCCCTCGCAGTGTGATTCGAACCGCGACTATCTTGGGCTCGATAGCCAGACGCACTCGACTGTGGCTTGTACTTGATGTGGCTTAGATGCGTGTCGAACGGGTCAGACATTTCAGATATTAACCTAGTACGTTTTTTACAACCTTCGTATTCTTTATAACTAGCTTTTTCTACGTATTTCTTATAATGAACCCGATAGTCCTTTCACATTAATATATGTATTTTCATAACCCACGTATCCGTTTCAGTAACACTTATTTCTTTTAACTCCGTGACTGTTGGCTGTCGCTTACTAGGACTTATCCGCAGTAACTGTTTTTAAAAGACTGTCCCGCAGAAAATGCCGATGGGTAAAAAATTAATAAAAGAAAACAAAAAATCTGATTTTATTCGTCATCATGAAAAATATTGAGGAGTGATAGGATCGACCTAATAGACACCGTGTTCGGATCCTCACCCCGGACAACTTTTCACTGACGGATGGTTAAGTCCTACGAAATTAAAAAATTCCAAACGGGGAATCACAAGGGTTTTATTGACGAATGAATCTTGGATCTGTGCTGCTCCCACATTAGGCGCGATGTCTTACAACATGAAAACCCACTCGCAGCCTTGACCCGTGTTTAAGCACACGAAATTTTCACAAGTCCGGAGACGGTTCTCCCAATTCTACCCTTTATGATAGGTTTCAATGTACCCAATGTGGACTTTTGAAATGACACGTCCTAAACCTCCAAGTGCTGGGTTTATTAAAATTAGTCTCCATCGGGTTGGTGCCGTCAGATATCTGTGTTTTCACGTAGTAACGCAACACCGAAGAAAAATCGGTTAAAAAATCGTTTGCGTGCGAGCGTATGTCTCATCACGCTGATGAAATCGGGTAAAAAATAACTTTTTTGTACGAGGTAGAATGTTATAGAAAGTAAGAATGCTAAAAAAGTTTCATCATGAATACATGTTAATGGAGCAGGGGACATTAGTTTAATACTTCGACTATAAAAATAATACATTGCTTCACGCGAGCACACCCTCTCAACTTACCTCTGCTAATCCACTGAAATTATATTTGCAACGGGACTGATAGTCAAAATTTAGCAAACGAAACCGCTTAACTATACACTGAGAAATATGCTCTGATCGAGTCTGAAAATGAAATGTTCGCGCCTAGTGCTTTTACAAGAGGCGATCTGCCCTCGTTTCGACCCTTTCTACACTCATCCCCATGTGATCTGACGGCGGACACAACAAGCTGGTGGTGTGCAAAGGTCACGGGGCAACGGTGGAATGCGGCGTCTTTGAGAAGAGTGGTGGGTCCGTCCGAAAACCTAATGGGAAAGTTAAATAATTACTGTTTCCTGTCGAAATACGGAAGGAATTCTGCTGCTGATAGACGCACTTAAAATTAGGAATCTATGAAATTGAAAGGGATATTGTTGTTTTTCCATATTATTGGGATTACAATTAATACCGATTCCCTGCAGATGCCTGCCCTTTAGGTTATGAAATATAACTGGAACCTTATTAGATCACTTAAAATTGAGTTGACACACATTATGACCGACTCCTCGGAGAAGTGCTAAATCTCTGTGGCGGAATGCTATAGAAAGTAAGAATGTTAAAAGTAGAATTCATACGTTTCCGTAAAAAACTTTAGTTCCAGCATGAGTTAAAGGGGTATGGTTCGAATCACTTTGAGAAGAGTAGTCCAAAAGCCTGATGAAAAAGTTAAATAATTATTGTTTCTTGTCGAATGCTACACTTTATCAGAAACTCTTTGAGGTACCTTCGGATCTAAGTTATAACGTTCTCCAAGGGCTCGGCTGGTTTTACAAGATTGACATCGTACATTAGAAAAGGGAACAATTCGACAGGCTTTTTATATACGTATTTTTATAACCATTTTAAACCAACACTTATTTCTTTCAACCCTAGCGACTACTGGTTGTCGCATTTTTACTAGAAGAAGGACTACCTGGCAGTAGCAGTCTCACAGAAAATAAAAGGAAAAATCTGATTTTTATCCCTCGTGACGAAAAATATTGAAGGTAATAGGGTCGACCTGAAAGATCCGTGTTCGGATCCTCACTCCGGATGGCTTTTAACAAAAGTCCTACGAAATTAAAATACGACTTTGACCTTAAACGATTACGATTAATCGATGCTCTGTAGTGTTGTATGACTACTGCCGTGGCCCCGTGTGGAGGAGAGACATACCCTGTGCACGTTAAAGAACCCGCTGGATGGCCTTGACGGGAGGCTACCATCTGTCTCCCAACAGCTGTTCCAGTGGGTCCCCTCCCCCATCCTTCTCTGAGCCTTCAGGGTCCATGTGACCCTGCCATTTAGCCCATGGTGTTCAAAAAAGTGCCGCTCAGAGGTAAAACAACACAACAACTCAAATCTCGGGTGTAAGATGATATATCATTATTCTTTCATTCATCAATGTGTCGACTCATCTGAAACGATAAAGAAGAATACATTATAATAGCTAAGTGGTCAGAGTAAGGGCGTCTTTAAGGCATGGGCACACTGGGCAGGGGCCCCATGATTCGAAATATCTTAAAAGTTCGTTGTTGATTAATCCTCGCTTTACAGCAAGTTTTCATGTTTAAACATTGATTTTGTTAAAAGTACCAATAAATCTGTAGGCATAATTTTATTGACTCTTTACATTTTTATTCCCGTAGGTGGGTGGGTAGGGATCCCAGTGCATTGCGTTGCCTGGGGGCCTACAATACTGTTAAGACGGCATTGGTCAGAGCTCCTGAAATGTTATCAGGGCTTGAGATAGCTAGGTGGCAGAGCACCTGAAATGTTATCAGGGCTTATGGGTTGTTTTACCTCTGGCACTTTTTTGCACACCATGGGCTAAATGGCCAGGTCACACGGACCCCGATGGCTCAGAGAAGGTTGGGTGAGGGAACCCACTGGAACAGCTATTGGGAGACAGATGGTAGCCTCTCGTCAAGGCCATCCAGCGTGTTCTTTAACGTTGTGTTGTTTTACCTCTGAGCGGCACTTTTTTGCGCACCATGGGCGAAATGGCCAGGTCACAAGGACCCTGAAGGCTCAGAGAATGTTGGGTGAGGGGACCCACTGGAACAGCTGTTGGGAGACAGATGGTAGCCTCCCGTCAAGGCCATCCAGCGTGTTCTTTAACGTGCGCAGGGTGTGTCTCTCCCACATACGAGGCCACGGCCTAACGTCTCATCCGACGGTCGGCGGCCTTACCAAGCCTATCGGTGTCCCCTATTGACCGTGGGCTGAACAGGGAGTTTTTTCGGAGATAAATCTCAACGCTGTCCCAGCTGGGACTCGAACCTGAGAACTAACAAAGCTGACCCAGCTGGATTTTCAGGGCTTGCGATAGCTGGATAGCAGAGCACCTGAAATGTTATCAGGGCTTGAGATAGCTCAGTGGTCAGAGCACCTGAAATGTTATCAGGACTTGCAATAGGCTGGGTGGCAGAGCACTTGAAATGTTATCAGGACTTGCAATAGGCTGGGTGGCAGAGCACCTGAAATGTTATCAGGACTTGCAATAGGCTGGGTGGCAGAGCACCTGAAATGTTATCAGGGCTTGCAATAGGCTGGGTGGCAGAGCACCTGAAATGTTATCAGGACTTGCAATAGGCTGGGTGGCAGAGCACCTGAAATGTTATCAGGACTTGCAATAGGCTGGGTGGCAGAGTACCTGAAATGTTATCAGGACTTGCAATAGACTGGGTGGCACAGCACCTGAAATGTTATCAGGACTTGCAATAGGCTGGGTGGCAGAGCACCTGAAATGTTATCAGGGCTTGCAATAGGCTGGGTGGCAGAGCACCTGAAATGTTATCAGGACTTGCAATAGGCTGGGTGGCAGAGCACCTGAAATGTTATCAGGACTTGCAAGAGGCTGGGTGGCAGAGCACCTGAAATGTTATCAGGGCTTGCAATAGGCTGGGTGGCAGAGCACCTGAAATGTTATCAGGGCTTGCAATAGGCTGGGTGGCAGAGCACCTGAAATGTTATCAGGACTTGCAATAGGCTGGGTGGCAGAGCACCTGAAATGTTATCAGTGCTTGCAATAGGCTGGGTGGCAGAGCACCTGAAATGTTATTAGGGCTTGCAATAGGCTGGGTGGCAGAGCACCTGAAATGTTATCAGGACTTGCAATAGGCTGGGTGGCAGAGCACATGAAATGTTATCAGGGCTTGCAATAGGCTGGGTGGCAGAGCACCTGAAATGTTATCAGGACTTGCAATAGGCTGGGTGGCAGAACACCTGAAATGTTATCAGGGCTTGCAATAGGCTGGGTGGCAGAGCACCTGAAATGTTATCAGGACTTGCAATAGGCTGGGTGGCAGAGCACCTGAAATGTTATCAGGACATGATATAGCTTAGTGGTCAGAGCACCTGAAATGTTATCAGGGCTTGCGATAGCTGGGTGGCAGAGCACTTGAAATGTTATCAGGACTTTATATAGCTCAGTGGTCAGAGCTCCTGAAATGTTATCAGGGCTTGCGATAGCTGGGGGGCAGAGCACTTGAAATGTTATCAGGACTTGATATAGCTTAGTGGTCAGAGCACCTGAAATGTTATCAGGGCTTGCAATAGCTGGGTGGCAGAGCACTTGAAATGTTATCAGGACTTTATATAGCTCAGTGGTCAGAGCACCTGAAATGTTATCAGGGCTTGCAATAGCTGGGTGGCAGAGCACTTGAAATGTTATCAGGACTTGATATAGCTTAGTGGTCAGAGCACCTGAAATGTTATCATGGCTTGCGATAGCTGGGTGGCACAGCACTTGAAATGTTATCAGGACTTCATATAGCTTAGTCAGAGCACCTGAAATGTTATCAGGGCTTGCGATAGCTGGGTGGCAGAGCACTTGAAATGTTATCAGGACTTGATATAGCTCAGTGGTGAGAGCTCCTGAATTGTTATCAGGGCTTGCGATAGCTGGGGGGCAGAGCACTTGAAATGTTATCAGGACTTGATATAGCTTAGGGGTCAGAGCACCTGAAATGTTATCAGGGCTTGCGATAGCTGGGGGGCAGAGCACTTGAAATGTTATCAGGACTTGATATAGCTTAGGGGTCAGAGCACCTGAAATGTTATCAGGGCTTGCGATAGCTGGGGGGCAGAGCACTTGAAATGTTATCAGGACTTTATATAGCTCAGTGGTCAGAGCTCCTGAAAAGTTATCAGGGCTTGCGATAGCTGGGGGGCAGAGCACTTGAAATGTTATCAGGACTTGATATAGCTTAGGGGTCAGAGCACCTGAAATGTTATCAGGGCTTGCGATAGCTGGGTGGCAGAGCACTTGAAATGTTATCAGGACTTTATATAGCTCAGTGGTCAGAGCACCTGAAATGTTATCAGGGCTTGCAATAGCTGGGTGGCAGAGCACTTGAAATGTTATCAGGACATGATATAGCTTAGTGGTCAGAGCACCTGAAATGTTATCAGGGCTTGCGATAGCTGGGTGGCAGAGCACTTGAAATGTTATCAGGACTTTATATAGCTCAGTGGTCAGAGCACCTGAAATGTTATCAGGGCTTGCAATAGCTGGGTGGCAGAGCACTTGAAATGTTATCAGGACTTGATATAGCTTAGTGGTCAGAGCACCTGAAATGTTATCAGGGCTTGCGATAGCAGGGTGGCAGAGCCCTTGAAATGTTATCAGGACTTGATATGGGCGGGGGTGGCTCAATCGGTAGCGCGCCAGGCTCGTAATCTGTAGTTCCAGGTTTGAGTCCCAGCTGGCTCAGCGTTGAGATTTATCTCCGCAAAATTCCCCGCCCTGCCCACAGTCAGTAGGGGACACCGATGGGCTTGGAAAGCCCGCCGTCCGTCGGATGGAACGTTAAGCCGTGGCCTAGTGTGCGGAAGAGCCATACTCTGTGCACGTTAAAGAACACGCTGGATGGCCTTGACGGGAGGCTACCATCAGTCTCCCAACAGCTGTTCCAGTGGGTCCCCTCCCCCAACCTTCTCTGAGCCTTCGGGGTCCATGTGACCTGGCCATTTAGCCCATGGTGTGCAAAAAAGTGCCGCTCAGAGGTAAAACAACCCAACCGAACCCAGGACTTGATATAGCTCAGTGGTCAGAGCTCCTGAAATGTTATCAAGGCTTGCAATAGGCTGGGTGGCAGAGCACCTGAAATGTTATCGGGACTTGCAATAAGCTGGGTGGCAGAGCACCTGAAATATTATCAGGACTTGCAATAGGCTGGGTGGCAGAGCACCTGAAATGTTATCAGGACTTGCAATAGGCTGGGTGGCAGAGCACCTGAAATGTTATCAGGACTTGCAATAGGCTGGGTGGCAGAGCACCTGAAATGTTATCAGGACTTGCAATAGGCTGGGTGGCAGAGCACCTGAAATATTATCAGGACTTGCAATAGGCTGGGTGGCAGAGCACCTGAAATGTTATCAGGACTTGCAATAGGCTGGGTGGCAGAGCACCTGAAATGTTATCAGGACTTGCAATAGGCTGGGTGGCAGAGCACCTGAAATGTTATCAGGACTTGCAATAGGCTGGGTGGCAGAGCACCTGAAATGTTATCACGACTTGCAATAGCAACTGAAATGTTATCACGGCTTGCGATAGCTGGGTCGGCAGAGCACTTGAAATGTTATCAGGACTTGATATAGCTTAGTGGTCAGAGCACCTGAAATGTTATCAGGGCTTGCAATAGCTGGGTGGCAGAGCACTTGAAATGTTATCAGGACTTTATATAGCTCAGTGGTCAGAGCACCTGAAATGTTATCAGGGCTTGCAATAGCTGGGTGGCAGAGCACTTGAAATGTTATCAGGACTTGATATAGCTTAGTGGTCAGAGAACCTGAAATGTTATCATGGCTTGCCATAGCTGGGTGGCACAGCACTTGAAATGTTATCAGGACTTCATATAGCTTAGTCAGAGCACCTGAAATGTTATCAGGGCTTGCGATAGCTGGGTGGCAGAGCACTTGAAATGTTATCAGGACTTGATATAGCTCAGTGGTGAGAGCTCCTGAATTGTTATCAGGGCTTGCGATAGCTGGGGGGCAGAGCACTTGAAATGTTATCAGGACTTGATATAGCTTAGGGGTCAGAGCACCTGAAATGTTATCAGGGCTTGCGATAGCTGGGGGGCAGAGCACTTGAAATGTTATCAGGACTTGATATAGCTTAGGGGTCAGAGCACCTGAAATGTTATCAGGGCTTGCGATAGCTGGGGGGCAGAGCACTTGAAATGTTATCAGGACTTTATATAGCTCAGTGGTCAGAGCTCCTGAAAAGTTATCAGGGCTTGCGATAGCTGGGGGGCAGAGCACTTGAAATGTTATCAGGACTTGATATAGCTTAGGGGTCAGAGCACCTGAAATGTTATCAGGGCTTGCGATAGCTGGGTGGCAGAGCACTTGAAATGTTATCAGGACTTTATATAGCTCAGTGGTCAGAGCACCTGAAATGTTATCAGGGCTTGCAATAGCTGGGTGGCAGAGCACTTGAAATGTTATCAGGACATGATATAGCTTAGTGGTCAGAGCACCTGAAATGTTATCAGGGCTTGCGATAGCTGGGGGGCAGAGCACTTGAAATGTTATCAGGACTTGATATAGCTTAGGGGTCAGAGCACCTGAAATGTTATCAGGGCTTGCGTTAGCTGGGGGGCAGAGCACTTGAAATGTTATCAGGACTTGATATAGCTCAGTGGTCAGAGCACCTGAAATGTTATCAGGGCTTGCGATAGCTGGGTGGCAGAGCACTTGAAATGTTATCAGGACTTGATATAGCTCAGTGGTGAGAGCTCCTGAATTGTTATCAGGGCTTGCGATAGCTGGGGGGCAGAGCACTTGAAATGTTATCAGGACTTGATATAGCTTAGGGGTCAGAGCACCTGAAATGTTATCAGGGCTTGCGATAGCTGGGTGGCAGAGCACTTGAAATATTATCAGGACTTTATATAGCTCAGTGGTCAGAGCTCCTGAATTGTTATCAGGGCTTGCGATAGCTGGGGGGCAGAGCACTTGAAATGTTATCAGGACTTTATATAGCTCAGTGGTCAGAGCTCCTGAAATGTTATCAGGGCTTGCGATAGCTGGGTGGCAGAGCACTTGAAATATTATCAGGACTTGATATAGCTCAGTGGTGAGAGCTCCTGAATTGTTATCAGGGCTTGCGATAGCTGGGGGGCAGAGCACTTGAAATGTTATCAGGACTTGATATAGCTTAGGGGTCAGAGCACCTGAAATGTTATCAGGGCTTGCGATAGCTGGGTGGCAGAGCACTTGAAATGTTATCAGGACTTGATATAGCTCAGTGGTGAGAGCTCCTGAATTGTTATCAGGGCTTGCGATAGCTGGGTGGCAGAGCACTTGAAATGTTATCAGGACTTGATATAGCTTAGGGGTCAGAGCACCTGAAATGTTATCAGGGCTTGCGTTAGCTGGGGGGCAGAGCACTTGAAATGTTATCAGGACTTGATATAGCTCAGTGGTCAGAGCACCTGAAATGTTATCATGGCTTGCGATAGCTGGGTGGCACAGCACTTGAAATGTTATCAGGACTTGATATAGCTCAGTGGTGAGAGCTCCTGAATTGTTATCAGGGCTTGCGATAGCTGGGGGGCAGAGCACTTGAAATGTTATCAGGACTTTATATAGCTCAGTGGTCAGAGCTCCTGAAATGTTATCAGGGCTTGCGATAGCTGGGTGGCAGAGCACTTGAAATGTTATCAGGACTTTATATAGCTCAGTGGTCAGAGCTCCTGAAAAGTTATCAGGGCTTGCGATAGCTGGGGGGCAGAGCACTTGAAATGTTATCAGGACTTGATATAGCTTAGGGGTCAGAGCACCTGAAATGTTATCAGGGCTTGCGATAGCTGGGTGGCAGAGCACTTGAAATGTTATCAGGACTTTATATAGCTCAGTGGTCAGAGCACCTGAAATGTTATCAGGGCTTGCGATAGCTGGGTGGCAGAGCACTTGAAATGTTATCAGGACTTTATATAGCTCAGTGGTCAGAGCTCCTGAAATGTTATCAGGGCTTGCGATAGCTGGGTGGCAGAGCACTTGAAATGTTATCAGGACTTTATATAGCTCAGTGGTCAGAGCTCCTGAAATGTTATCAGGGCTTGCGATAGCTGGGTGGCAGAGCACTTGAAATGTTATCAGGACTTGATATAGCTCAGTGGTCAGAGCTCCTGAAAAGTTATCAGGGCTTGCGATAGCTGGGGGGCAGAGCACTTGAAATGTTATCAGGACTTGATATAGCTTAGGGGTCAGAGCACCTGAAATGTTATCAGGGCTTGCGATAGCTGGGTGGCAGAGCACTTGAAATGTTATCAGGACTTGATATAGCTCAGTGGTGAGAGCTCCTGAATTGTTATCAGGGCTTGCGATAGCTGGGTGGCAGAGCACTTGAAATGTTATCAGGACTTTATATAGCTCAGTGGTCAGAGCTCCTGAAATGTTATCAGGGCTTGCGATAGCTGGGTGGCAGAGCACTTGAAATGTTATCAGGACTTGATATAGCTCAGTGGTCAGAGCTCCTGAAAAGTTATCAGGGCTTGCGATAGCTGGGGGGCAGAGCACTTGAAATGTTATCAGGACTTGATATAGCTTAGGGGTCAGAGCACCTGAAATGTTATCAGGGCTTGCGATAGCTGGGTGGCAGAGCACTTGAAATGTTATCAGGACTTGATATAGCTCAGTGGTGAGAGCTCCTGAATTGTTATCAGGGCTTGCGATAGCTGGGTGGCAGAGCACTTGAAATGTTATCAGGACTTTATATAGCTCAGTGGTCAGAGCTCCTGAAATGTTATCAGGGCTTGCGATAGCTGGGTGGCAGAGCACTTGAAATGTTATCAGGACTTTATATAGCTCAGTGGTCAGAGCTCCTGAAAAGTTATCAGGGCTTGCGATAGCTGGGGGGCAGAGCACTTGAAATGTTATCAGGACTTGATATAGCTTAGGGGTCAGAGCACCTGAAATGTTATCAGGGCTTGCGATAGCTGGGTGGCAGAGCACTTGAAATGTTATCAGGACTTGATATAGCTCAGTGGTGAGAGCTCCTGAATTGTTATCAGGGCTTGCGATAGCTGGGTGGCAGAGCACTTGAAATGTTATCAGGACTTTATATAGCTCAGTGGTCAGAGCTCCTGAAATGTTATCAGGGCTTGCGATAGCTGGGTGGCAGAGCACTTGAAATGTTATCAGGACTTGATATAGCTCAGTGGTCAGAGCTCCTGAAAAGTTATCAGGGCTTGCGATAGCTGGGGGGCAGAGCACTTGAAATGTTATCAGGACTTGATATAGCTTAGGGGTCAGAGCACCTGAAATGTTATCAGGGCTTGCGATAGCTGGGTGGCAGAGCACTTGAAATGTTATCAGGACTTGATATAGCTCAGTGGTGAGAGCTCCTGAATTGTTATCAGGGCTTGCGATAGCTGGGTGGCAGAGCACTTGAAATGTTATCAGGACTTTATATAGCTCAGTGGTCAGAGCTCCTGAAATGTTATCAGGGCTTGCGATAGCTGGGTGGCAGAGCACTTGAAATGTTATCATGACTTTATATAGCTCAGTGGTCAGAGCTCCTGAAATGTTATCAGGGCTTGCGATAGCTGGGGGGCAGAGCACTTGAAATGTTATCAGGACTTGATATAGCTTAGGGGTCAGAGCACCTGAAATGTTATCAGGGCTTGCGATAGCTGGGTGGCAGAGCACTTGAAATGTTATCAGGACTTTATATAGCTCAGTGGTCAGAGCACCTGAAATGTTATCAGGGCTTGCGATAGCTGGGTGGCAGAGCACTTGAAATGTTATCAGGACTTTATATAGCTCAGTGGTCAGAGCTCCTGAAATGTTATCAGGGCTTGCGATAGCTGGGTGGCAGAGCACTTGAAATGTTATCAGGACTTTATATAGCTCAGTGGTCAGAGCTCCTGAAATGTTATCAGGGCTTGCGATAGCTGGGTGGCAGAGCACTTGAAATGTTATCATGACTTTATATAGCTCAGTGGTCAGAGCTCCTGAAATGTTATCAGGGCTTGCGATAGCTGGGGGGCAGAGCACTTGAAATGTTATCAGGACTTGATATAGCTTAGGGGTCAGAGCACCTGAAATGTTATCAGGGCTTGCGATAGCTGGGTGGCAGAGCACTTGAAATGTTATCAGGACTTTATATAGCTCAGTGGTCAGAGCACCTGAAATGTTATCAGGGCTTGCGATAGCTGGGTGGCAGAGCACTTGAAATGTTATCAGGACTTTATATAGCTCAGTGGTCAGAGCTCCTGAAATGTTATCAGGGCTTGCGATAGCTGGGTGGCAGAGCACTTGAAATGTTATCAGGACTTTATATAGCTCAGTGGTCAGAGCACCTGAAATGTTATCGGGGCTTGCAATAGCTGGGTGGCAGAGCACTTGAAATGTTATCAGGACTTTATATAGCTCAGTGGTGAGAGCTCCTGAATTGTTATCAGGGCTTGCGATAGCTGGGTGGCAGAGCACTTGAAATGTTATCAGGACTTGATATAGCTTAGGGGTCAGAGCACCTGAAATGTTATCAGGGCTTGCGTTAGCTGGGGGGCAGAGCACTTGAAATGTTATCAGGACATGATATAGCTCAGTGGTCAGAGCACCTGAAATGTTATCATGGCTTGCGATAGCTGGGTGGCACAGCACTTGAAATGTTATCAGGACTTGATATAGCTCAGTGGTCAGAGCACCTGAAATGTTATCAGGGCTTGCAATAGCTGGGTGGCAGAGCACTTGAAATGTTATCAGGACTTTATATAGCTCAGTGGTGAGAGCTCCTGAATTGTTATCAGGGCTTGCGATAGCTGGGTGGCAGAGCACTTGAAATGTTATCAGGACTTGATATAGCTTAGGGGTCAGAGCACCTGAAATGTTATCAGGGCTTGCGTTAGCTGGGGGGCAGAGCACTTGAAATGTTATCAGGACATGATATAGCTCAGTGGTCAGAGCACCTGAAATGTTATCATGGCTTGCGATAGCTGGGTGGCACAGCACTTGAAATGTTATCAGGACTTGATATAGCTCAGTGGTCAGAGCACCTGAAATGTTATCAGGGCTTGCAATAGCTGGGTGGCAGAGCACTTGAAATGTTATCAGGACTTTATATAGCTCAGTGGTGAGAGCTCCTGAATTGTTATCAGGGCTTGCGATAGCTGGGGGGCAGAGCACTTGAAATGTTATCAGGACTTTATATAGCTCAGTGGTCAGAGCTCCTGAAATGTTATCAGGGCTTGCGATAGCTGGGTGGCAGAGCACTTGAAATGTTATCAGGACTTGATATAGCTTAGTGGTCAGAGCACCTGAAATGTTATCAGGGCTTGCGATAGCAGGGTGGCAGAGCACTTGAAATGTTATCAGGACTTTATATAGCTCAGTGGTCAGAGCTCCTGAAATGTTATCAGGGCTTGCGATAGCTGGGTGGCAGAGCACTTGAAATGTTATCAGGACTTTATATAGCTCAGTGGTCAGAGCACCTGAAATGTTATCAGGGCTTGCAATAGCTGGGTGGCAGAGCACTTGAAATGTTATCAGGACATGATATAGCTTAGTGGTCAGAGCACCTGAAATGTTATCAGGGCTTGCGATAGCTGGGTGGCAGAACCACCGGCAGTAGTGCAATACCGGTCCAACCTGTGACAGAGGTTGAGCAAGCTCAAAGCACCGAGTGTATTTAATAAACTTCTCCCTTTTCCCCGCAGGATCTGTCGCCGTAGGCAACACGTCCCTCTACATCCTCCACTTGAGTTCAAAGTTGGACATCTGGCACGACAGAAGAACTCTCGAAGGTTTGAAATTCTTCGGAATGATCGTCTCGTTCATTTCCCTGATCGCTGTTTGTACATACTTCATATTAGGATTTTTGGACAAACAAGGTAAATAAAATGAAAATTGTTATTTCTTGATTCAATCAAAATCTCATTTCAACTGTTAAAACCCATTCCAGTACAGTCGCTCAAAAAAGTATCCAAACACTACGGTTGATTACAGAGTTCAGGAAAAATATCTGGAGCGTGTACAGCAACTGTACACGCTCCAGTTACCGTTCACAGCAAACTGGAGCGTGTGCAGTTACTGCACACGCTCCAGTTTGCTGTGAACGGTACCTGCACACGCTCAATATTTCCGTGAGGGAGCCCACAGGATCCAGGCAGGTCTTTGTGAGCTCACACGATCCAATGTGCTGTGAACATTAACCGCAACCGTTCCAGTTTGCTGTGAACTGTAACTGCACATGCTTCATATTCATTGCATTGCATATTCATACGCATTATATATATTAAAAAATATCCGAACACTATGGTTGATTACAGAATTCAGAAAAAAATATCTGGCAGAGATTTTTTTTAGACATTAGTGATCTGACAACCTTCGTGTCACGTGATTACAGAATGATGCCAGATCGCTAATTTCTAAAAAAAATCGTTGCCATATATTTTTTTTGAATTCTGTAATCAACCATAGTGTTCGGATACTTTTTTGAGCGACTGTACGAAATGTAATACATATTATTACAATTTTTTTTTTCAATATGCAAATTTATATGTATAATACCTATTAAATTATCCATTTAGGTATTATCAAATTTAATTTATTTAACCTGTTGCATGCATTTTTTTTGTTTCATTCCTAAGTTGTAAAAATTTTTGTAGATTGAGTATTCCTCGCCTTTCTCCTCTTGGATATTTAGAAGACTACCGAACGTTCTGGCCCAAGGGCCTACAAATACCTTAGTCTGTCACTGTGCCACCCTGCACACGGTCAGTTGTTGGGTTGGGTTGTTTTACCTCTGAGCGGCACTTTTTTGCACACCATGGGCTAAATGGCCAGGTCACAAGGACCCCGAAGGCTCATCGAAGGATGGGGCAGGGAACCCACTGGAACAGCTGTTGGGAGACAGATGGTAGCCTCCCGTCAAGGCCATCCAGCGGGTTCTTTAACGTTGGGTTGTTTTACCTCTGAGCGGCAGTTTTTTGCACACCATGGCTAAATGGCCAGGTCACAAGGACCCCAAAAGCTCAGAGAAGTTTGGGGGAGGGGACCCACTGGAACAGCTGTTGGGAGACAGATGGTAGCCTCATGCAAGGCCGTTCAGTGTGTTCTTTAAGGTGCACAGGGTATGGCTTTCCCGCACACGGGGCCACGGCTTAACGTCCTATCCGACGGACGGCGGACTTTCCAAGCCCATCGGTGTTCCCTACTGACCGTGGGCAGGGCGGGGAATTTTTCGGAGATAAATCTTAACGCTGACCCAGCTGGGACTCGAAACTGAGAACTACAGATTACGAGCCTGGCGCGCTACCGACTGAGCCATCCCCGCTCCAACCACGGTCAGTAGGGGACACCGATGGGCTTCTAAAGGCTACTGTCCATCAGATGGGTTGGGTTGGGTTGTTTTACCTCTGAGCGGCACCTTTTTGCACACCATGGGCTAAATGGCCAGGTCACATGGACCCCGAAGGCTCAGAGAAGGTTGGGGGAGGGGACCCACTGGAACAGCTGTTGGGAGACAGATGGTAGCCTCCCGTCAAGGCCATCCAGCGTGTTCTTTAACGTGCACAGGGTATGACTCTCCCGCACACGGGGCCACGGCTTAACGTCCCATCCGACGAACGACGGCCTTTCCAAGCCCATCGGTGTCCCCTACTGACCGTGGGCAGGGCGGGGAATTTTGCGAAGATAAATCTCAACGCTGACCCAGCTGGGACTCGAAACTGGGAACTACAGATTACTAGCCTGGCGCGCTACCAACTGAGCCACCCCCGCCCCGCCATCAGATGGGAAGTTAAGCCCTGTGTATATTAGAACCATACCCTGTGCACTCCAAAGAACACGCTGGAGGGCCTTGACGGAAAGCTACCATCTTTCTCCCAACAGCTGTTCCAGTGGGTCGCCTCCCCCAATCTTTTCTGAGCCTTTGGGGGTCCTTGTAACCTGGCCATTTAGCCCATTGTGTGCAAACCACGTGCCACTTAGAGGTAAAACAACCCAAAATCCTTCCAATGCTGCATTTTTTGGCCAGTATCCCTTGGCCGAGTAGTTAGCGCGCTTGGCTACTGATCTAAGGGATCTGGGTTCGAGCCCCGGGTAAGGCATGGATGTATGTGTCGTTTTTCTGCTGAGGTCCTGCCAGCCTCACAGACCTACTATGGCATAAAACTGACAGGCTCCTGTCAGACCTCTGTGGCAAGCAGCTGCTTGAGGGGGTATTTATATATTTATTTATTGTAATAGTTTTCTATCTTATTCAAGAATGCAAATGAAGTTTCTGTTTATACAAACCCAATATCTACATGTCTGTTTGAGGATCTAAAACCTCCTTTTTTCCAACAGAATTCGACTTTCATGGCATGAACTTCTTCTCATCAGCCGCCTTCAGTGGACTTAGTCTCGTCAGCAGTTTGCTTCTCTACTTCTCGGCTCAGTGGTATCAAAATTCCATTAAGGTGAGCATCGTTTGTATAAAATAAAATAAAAATAATAAATACCCCCTCGAGCAGCTGCTTTCCACAGAGGTCTGACAGGACCTCTGTGGGAAACTCTGTGAAAACTGACAAAACTCTGTGGAAACTGAAACAGGAAACTCTGTGGAAACTGAAACCATACCCTGTGCACGCGTGGGGCGGGGTGGCTCAGTCGGTAGCTCGCCAGGCTCGTAATCTGTAGTTCCCAGGTTCGAGTCCCAGCTGGGTCAGCGTTGAGATTTATCTCCGCAAAATTCCCACACCGATGGGCTTGGACAGGCCGCCGTCCGTCGGATGGGACGTTAAGCCGTGGCCCCCTGTGCGGGAGAGCCATACCCTGTGCACGTTAAAGAACTCGCTGGATGGCCTTGACGGGAGGCTACCATCTGTTTCCCAACAGCTGTTCCAGTGGGTCCCCTCCCCCAACCTTCTCTGAGCCTTCGGGGTCCATGTGACCTGGCCATTTAACCCATGGTGTGCAAAAAAGTGCCGCTCAGAGGTAAAACAACAACCCAACCCTGTGCACGCCAAAGAACTGAACAGGAAACTGAAACAGGAAACTCTGTGGAAACCTCTGTGGAAACTGACAGGAGCCTGTTAGTTTATAATGCCAAAGTAGAAAGTCTGTGAGGATGGCAGGACCTCAGCAGGAAAACGACACGAACATCCATGCATCATTCGGGGTTCGAACCCAGGTCCCTTAAATAAGTAGCCAAGCGTCTTTGTATTATATATAAGGCTATCCCATGACTTAGAGGGACTGAGTGACTCATACACGGGGTGTTTCAAAAAAGGAGACAACCCTAACTATAAGAGAGTAGAACTTACGCGCATGTACAGTCGCTCAAAAAAGTATCCGAACACTACGGTTGATTACAGAATTCAGAAAAAATATCTGGCAACGATTTTTTTTTGAGATTAGTGATCTGGCAACCTTCGTGTCACGTGACACGAAGGTTGCCAGATCACTAATTTCTAAAAAAATCGTTGCCAGATATTTTTTCTGAATTCTGTAATCAACTGTAATGTTCGGATACTTTTTTGAGCAACTGTACATTTTATGCCATATTATTAGTCAGTTGGCATTTCTGTACCCAAGGTTAACAGCCTTTAGCAATTGACCTTGTCACGCGCCAGACTCACTCAAGCATTCATTCCTTTGTGTTGTATCAAATATGTCGTTTTCCAAAAACGAACGTGTATTTTTATTGTTGAGACTTATCGTGCGTGCAAATCTTACAAACATGTGAGATATGTTGGGTTGTTTTACCTCTGAGCGGCACTTTTTTGCACACCATGGGCTAAATGGCCAGGTCACATGGACCCCGAAGGCTCAGAGAAGGTTGGGGGAGGGGTTGTGTTGGGTAGTTTTACCTCTGAGCGGCACTTTTTTGCACACCATGCGCTAAATGGCCAGGTCACATGGACCCCGAAGGCTCAGAGAAGGTTGGGGGAGGGGACCCACTGGAACAGCTGTTGGGAGACAGATGGTAGCCTCCCGTCAAGGCCATCCAGCGTGTTCTTTAACGTTGGTTAGTTTTACCTCTGAGCGGCACTTTTTTGCACACCATGGGCTAAATGGCCAGGTCACATGGACCCCGAAGGCTCAGAGAAGGTTGGGGGAGGGGACCCACTGGAACAGCTGTTGGGAGACATATGGTATCCTCCCGTCAAGGCCATCCAGCGTGTTCTTTAACGTGCACAGGGTAAGGCTATCCCGCACACGGGGCCACGGCTTAACGTCCCATTCGACGGACGGCGGCCTTTCCAAGCCCATCGGTGTCCCCTACTGTCAGTGGGCAGGGCGGGGAATTTTGCGGAGATAAATCTCAACGCTGACCCAGCTGGGACTCGAAACTGGGAAGTACAGATTACGAAACTGGCGCGCTACCCACTGAGCCACCCCCGCCCTCTTGACGGGAGGCTACCATCTGTCTCCCAACAGCTGTTCCAGTGGGTCCCCTCCCCCAACCTTCTCTGAGCCTTCGGGGTCCATGTGACCTGGCCATTTAGCCCATGATGTTCAAAAAAGTGCCGCTCAGAGGTAAAACAACCCAACCCAAATTGATTGTCAGAGCTCTGTGGCAAGCAGCTGCTTGAGGGGGGAGGATTTTAATCCCCTAGGTCAAGTCCTGATCACCCCTTTCGCTGTCTCTTGATTTCTTGACGCTATTCTGTCACTCCGAATCCTATTTTTTCTTGAACGTGAATCTCATATTTTTAGCACATTTCGATCAAATTTGACCTCTGACCGCAATGGGCCAGTCAGAACCAAAATTTCGTAAGGTTTAGAGGTGCAAGACCCATATGATCCCTAGGCACCAATCTGATCTTCAACCTCGAAAGCTACCGCCACAAATATTCCTAAAAATCTCTAAAATTTTCATATGCTCCAATTCTAGTTCTTCTGCACCGGTAGCTGTGAAGTTTAGACTGAAATCTTCAATTTTTGACCCACTCCAGACACCAGTTTTCACGTTTCTAGCAGTCATAGATCAAGGCTTGACGTCTTTTAGACACTGAACAATGTGTCAGAGGTCAAATTTCGGAATTTCCACAAGAACTACGACCCGTATAATCCGTAGAGGAACAGATGCACTTTTTTAAAGTTGGACGAAGAGTTAGTGTTCAGTTATGCTCTGTGTAACGAGAAAAATTGTTATAACGTGGCGCCATCTGTTAACGGAACAAGAAACGCTTTTTTAAAGTTGGACGAAGAGATAGTGTTCAGTTATGCTCTGTGTAACGAGAACATCGATATAACGTGGCGCCATCTGTTGACGGAACAAAAAACGCTTTTTTAAAGTTGGACGAAGAAATAGTGTTCAGCTATGCTCTGTATAACGAGAACATCGATATAACGTGGCGCCATCTATTGACGGAACAACAAACGCTTTTTTAAAGTTGGACGAAGAGATAGTGTTCAGTTATTCTCTGTGTAACGAGAACATCGATATAACGTGGCGCCATCTGTTGACGGAACAAGAAACGCTTTTTTAAAGTTGGACAAAGTGATACTGTTCAGATATGCTCTGTGTAACGAGAACATCGATATAACGTGGCGCCATCTGTTGACGGAACAAGAAACGCTTTTTTAAAGTTGGACGAAGAAATAGTGTTCAGCTATGCTCTGTGTAAAGAGAACATCGATATAACGTGGCGCCATCTGTTGACGGAACAAGAAACGCTTTTTTAAAGTTGGACAAAGAGATACTGTTCAGTTATGCTCTGTGTAACGAGAACATCGATATAACGTGGCGCCATCTGTTGACGGAACAACAAACGCTTTTTTAAAGTTGGACGAAGAGTTAGTGTTCAGTTATGCTCTGTGTAACGAGAACATCGATATAACGTGGCGTCATCTGTTGACGGAACAAAAAACGCTTTTTTAAAGTTGGACAAACAGATATTGTTCAGTCATGCTCTGTGTAACGAGAACATCGATATAACGTGGCGCCATCTGTTAACGGAACAAGAAACACTTTTTTAAAGTTGGACGAAGAGATAGTGTTCAGCTATGCTCTGTGTAAAGGGAACATCGATATAACGTGGCGCCATCTGTTGACGGAACAAGAAACGCTTTTTTAAAGTTGGACGAAGAGATATTGTTCAGTCATGCTCTGTGTAACGAGAACATCGATATAACGTGGCGCCATCTGTTAACGGAACAAGAAACGCTTTTTTAAAGTTGGACGAAGAGATACTGTTCAGTTATGCTCTGTGTAACGAGAACATCGATATAACGTGGCGCCATCTGTTGAAGGAACAAGAAACGCTTTTTTAAAGTTGGACGAAGAGATAGTGTTCAGTCATGCTCTGTGTAACGAGAACATCGATATAACGTGGCGCCATCTGTTAACGGAACAAGAAACACTTTTTTAAAGTTGGACAAAGAGATAGTGTTTAGCTATGCTCTGTGTAAAGAGAACATCGATATAACGTGGCACCATCTGTTGACGGAACAAGAAACGCTTTTTTAAAGTTGGACGAAGAGATATTGTTCAGTCATGCTCTGTGTAACGAGAACATCGATATAACGTGGCGCCATCTGTTAACGGAACAAGAAACGCTTTTTTAAAGTTGGACGAAGAGATAGTGTTCAGTTATGCTCTGTGTAACGAGAACATCGATATAACGTGGCGCCATCTGTTGACGGAACAAGAAACGCTTTTTTAAAGTTGGACAAAGAGATACTGTTCAGTTATGCTCTGTGTAACGAGAACATCGATATAACGTGGCGCCATCTGTTGACGGAACAAGAAACGCTTTTTTAAAGTTGGACGAAGAGATAGTGTTCAGTCATGCTCTGTGTAACGAGAACATCGATATAACGTGGCGCCATCTGTTAACGGAACAAGAAACGCTTTTTTAAAGTTGGACGAAGAGATAGTGTTCAGCTATGCTCTGTGTAAAGAGAACATCGATATAACGTGGCGCCATCTGTTGACGGAACAAGAAACGCTTTTTTAAAGCTGGACGAAGAGATATTGTTCAGTCATGCTCTGTGTAACGAGAACATCGATATAACGTGGCGCCATCTGTTGACGGAACAAGAAACGCTTTTTTAAAGTTGGACAAAGAGATACTGTTCAGTTATGCTCTGTGTAACGAGAACATCGATATAACGTGGCGCCATCTGTTGACGGAACAAGAAACGATTTTTTAAAGTTGGACGAAGAGATAGTGTTCAGTCATGCTCTGTGTAACGAGAACATCGATATAACGTGGCGCCATCTGTTGACGGAACAAAAAACGCTTTTTTAAAGTTGGACGAAGAAATAGTGTTCAGCTATGCTCTGTGTAAAGAGAACATCGATATAACGTGGCGCCATCTGTTGACGGAACAAGAAACGCTTTTTTAAAGTTGGACGAAGAGATAGTGTTCGGTCATGCTCTGTGTAACGAGAACATCGATATAACATGGCGCCATCTGTTGACGGAACAAGAAACGCTTTTTTAAAGTTGAACAAAGAGATACTGTTCAGTTATGCTCTATGTAACGAGAACATCGATTTAACGTGGCGCCATCTGTTGACGGAACAAGAAACGCTTTTTTAAAGTTGGACGATGAGATAGTGTTCAGTTATGCTCTGTGTAACAAGAACATCGATATAACGTGGCGTCATCTGTTAACGGAACAAGAAATGCTTTTTTAAAGTTGGACGAAGAGATAGTGTTCAGTTATGCTCTGTGTAACGAGAACATCGATATAACGTGGTGTCATCTGTTGACGGAGCAAAAAACGCTTTTTTAAAGTTGGACGAAGAAATAGTGTTCAGCTATGCTCTGTGTAAAGAGAACATCGATATAACGTGGCGCCATCTGTTGACGGAACAAGAAACGCTTTTTTAAAGTTGGACGAAGAGATAGTGTTCAGTCATGCTCTGTGTAACGAGAACATCGATATAACGTGGCACCATCTGTTGACGGAACAAGAAACGCTTTTTTAAAGTTGGACAAAGAGATACTGTTCAGTTATGCTCTATGTAACGAGAACATCGATATAACGTGGCGCCATCTGTTGATGGAACAAAAAACGCTTTTTTAAAGTTGGACGAAGAGATAGTGTTCAGTTATGCTCTGTGTAACGAGAACATCGATATAACGTGGCGCCATCTGTTGATGGAACAAAAAACGCTTTTTTAAAGTTGGACGAAGAGATAGTGTTCAGTTATGCTCTGTGTAACGAGAACATCGATGTAACGTAGCGCCATCTGTTGACAGAACAAGAAACGCTTTTTTAAAGTTGGACAAAGAGATACTGTTCAGTTATGCTCTATGTAACGAGAACATCGATATAACGTGGCGCCATCTGTTGATGGAACAAAAAACGCTTTTTTAAAGTTGGACGAAGAGATAGTGTTCAGTTATGCTCTGTGTAACGAGAACATCGATATAACGTGGCGCCATCTGTTGATGGAACAAAAAACGCTTTTTTAAAGTTGGACGAAGAAATAGTGTTCAGCTATGCTCTGTGTAAAGAGAACATCGATATAACGTGGCGCCATCTGTTGACGGAACAAGAAACGCTTTTTTAAAGTTGGACGAAGAGATAGTGTTCAGTCATGCTCTGTGTAACGAGAACATCGATATAACGTGGCACCATCTGTTGACGGAACAAGAAACGCTTTTTTAAAGTTGGACAAAGAGATACTGTTCAGTTATGCTCTATGTAACGAGAACATCGATATAACGTGGCGCCATCTGTTGATGGAACAAAAAACGCTTTTTTAAAGTTGGACGAAGAGATAGTGTTCAGTTATGCTCTGTGTAACGAGAACATCGATATAACGTGGCGCCATCTGTTGATGGAACAAGAAACGCTTTTTTAAAGTTGGACGAAGAGATAGTGTTCAGTTATGCTCTGTGTAACGAGAACATCGATATAACGTGGCGCCATCTGTTGACGGAACAAGAAACGCTTTTTTAAAGTTGGACAAAGAGATACTGTTCAGTTATGCTCTATGTAACGAGAACATCGATATAACGTGGCGCCATCTGTTGACGGAACAAAAAACGCTTTTTTAAAGTTGGACGAAGAGATAGTGTTCAGTTATGCTCTGTGTAATGAGAACATCGATATAACGTGGCGCCATCTGTTGACGGAACAAAAAACGCTTTTTTAAAGTTGGACGAAGAGATAGTGTTCAGTTATGCTCTGTGTAACGAGAACATCGATATAACGTGGTGCCATCTGTTGACGGAAGAAGAAACGCTTTTTTAAAGTTGGACGAAGAGATAGTGTTCAGTTATGCTCTGTGTAACGAGAACATCGATATAACGTGGCGCCATCTGTTGACAGAAGAAGAAACGCTTTTTTAAAGTTGGACGAAGAGATAGTGTTCAGTTATGCTCTGTGTAATGAGAACATCGATGTAACGTGGCGCCATCTGTTGACAGTCTTTTTAAAGTTGGACAAAGAGATACTATTCGGTTATGCTCTATGTAACGAGAACATCGATATAACGTGGCGCCATCTGTTGACGGAACAAGAAACGCTTTTTTAAAGTTGGACAAAGAGATACTGTTCAGTTATGCTCTATGTAACGAGAACATCGTTATAACGTGGCGCCATCTGTTGACGGTACAAAAAACGCTTTTTTAAAGTTGGATGAAGAGATAGTGTTCAGTCATGCTCTGTGTAACGAGAACATCGTTATAACGTGGCGCCATCTGTTGACGGAACAAGAAACCATTCATATTTTCTCCGAAATATA
The DNA here is from genome assembly GCA_038380435.1 of Ryuthela nishihirai. Classification (NCBI taxonomy): domain Eukaryota; kingdom Metazoa; phylum Arthropoda; class Arachnida; order Araneae; family Heptathelidae; genus Ryuthela; species Ryuthela nishihirai. The sequence continues at coordinate 20,662 of JAWZYU010000986.1, read as the reverse complement.
ATTTAAATTCTTGAAGTCAAAACTACATAAAAATCAGTAATAAATTATCACAGGAAAAGTATCAGGACTTTTCCTGTGATAATTTATTACTGAATAGTTTATATAACGCTGTAAGTGTGAGTAACAAATCTTACTACCATCAAATATGTGGCAGCTTGGCTGCCCAACTCCTGATAATAGGTGGCGCCACTGGTGAATCAAACCGGAAAGCTTATATGTCACTTAGTTGGAAAGTTGCCAGTTCCTCGGTTGTCTTGTGGTGAAGACGCCCGGCCTGATTCTGGGAGACCTGGGTTCGAATTCCAGTCAGGATGACCAATTTTTTTCAATTCATTTTTTCTACATTAGTGAGTACCAGGTTTTTCTGATACCTGGACGAGCAATAAAATTGCGTCTTGGTGTTTAACGTGTAAAAATTTTAATTTTTTTCCTGTTTCGATTTGTTCTATAGATATTAAAGGGAAATATTTCATTTTTATAATTTGTACATGTACAGTACTGTGCAAATTAGTTGGGACAATAGTAAAATGCAGTAACAAAGATAACTAAAATATTTTTTTGTTTAATAGTGTAGTTAATAGTGAATCTGACCCCCTTAGCTTTAATTACTTCTTTCACCCTCTCAACCATTGATGCCACTAGCTTTCCACACATCTCCTTCACTTCAGGGTCGTGGTACCACGCTTTCATGACACTTTCTATCATTTTGGCTTTCGTCGTGCAATCCATCTTAGATATGCACGCTTTAATAATGGCCCACAAATCTTCAATGAGGTTTTGATCGGGTGAATCTCTTCACCACTCCAATACCTTCAAATGTTGCTGGGTAAAGAAGCTCTTAGCAAGCTTAGAATTGTGGCATGGAGCCAGATCCTGTTGAAATACCCCATCGCCGTTAGGAAACAGCTTCTGCAGTGTTGGGACCATTTTCGCCTCCAGAACGCCTATGTACTTTTTGCTGTCCATCATTCCTTCAATGGGGTGAAGCGTCTGTGGCGCGGAAGCTGTGAAACATCCCCAAAACATGACCTTGGGTGTGTGTTTGGGGGATTGCTGGATGTGGCCAGATCGAAGAGGTTCTCCAGGCTTCGCTTGTCCCAACTAATTCGCACAGTACTGCACAGTACAGGAAATAAAAAATGCAGCACTTGTAAGAATTATGCAAATGTGACGAAATTTTGGGAGGCGGTAGTATATGGAAATGGTTAGGTTTGCAGGACAATCGAAACGATTGGTCAGGCATGAGCTGATGTCACAGGTGCGGGAGCAGTCAAACATAGATAAAAGCAACCAGAGCTCTCTGGTTGACAAAACGTTGTGGAAATTCTAAAACACTAAAGATGCCCTTACGCAGATGTTGGCAGCCGTTCCAACAGTTGACAGACTTTGAGCATGGAAGAATCATCAACTTTAGAGAAACTAGTTTGTTGAACAGAGATGTGGCCAAACTTGTTGGCCACAATCCTAGCACCATCGTACAAATATGGTGGCAGTGGGTTCAAGAAGTATTCAGCACATGCCAACAAGGATCAGGAAGACAACGTATGACCACGTAGCGACAGGACTGCCATTTGCGACGCATGGCATTGCGTGACAGATTCGCAACTACAACGCAACTTCAAAGGGACTGGCAACAGGTAACACATCGAATACCTACCAGGTGGACGGTAAGCAACAGGATTTTACAGTTTTTATTTGCGAACTTATCTTCCGGCACTGCATTTGGCCATCACATCTGTCCACGTGCAAGTATGTCTTCAGTGGTGTGTCCTCAGACAGAACTGGAACGAATAAAAGTGTAGTACTTAGTGTTTAGTGACGAATCTCATTTTTGTCTTGGTCAGCACGAAGGTAGACAAATGTGTTTGCCGTCAACCAGGGGAAAGGAACACACCCAGTGCGTGTGACATCATCACACAGTTCCATCACCTGGTGTCTTGGTGTGGGGTGCCATTAATCGGGTTGGGTTGTTTTACCTCTGAGCGGCACTTTTTTGCACACCATGGGCTAAATGGCCAGGTCACATGGACCCCGAAGGCTCAGAGAAGGTTGGGGAAGGGACCCACTGGAACAGCTGTTGGGAGACAGATGGTAGCCTCCAATCAAGGCCATTCAGCGTGTTCTTTAACGTGCACAGGGTATGGCTCTCCCGCACACGTGGCCACGGCTTAACGTCCCATCCGACGGACGGCGGCCTTTCCAAGCCCATCGGTGTCTCCTACTGACTGTGGGCAGGACGGGGAATTTTTGCGGAGATAAATCTCAACGCTGACCCAGCTGGGACTCGAACCTGGGAACTACAGATTACGAGCCTGGAGCGCTACCGACTGAGCCACCCCCGCCCCACCCTTTTAATCGGACATCTCGTCAAAACTGGTCATCATACAGAGATCTCTAACTGCCCAAAGATATGTTACCAACATTTTGCAGCCAGTGGCTGTCCCATTTGTTCAGCGGCCTGGAACCTTTTACCAGCAAGATAACACTCGTTCCCCACACAGTCCACATTAGTCTGCAGTATCTACAAGACCAAAATGTTCAAATATACCATGCTAACACGCTCGCCGGTCTTTCACCTATTGAACACGTCTGAAACATGATGGCTCGGCAGCTCCAACAACACCCAAGAGGCACCTCTTAGGCAAAGAATGTAGAGGGAGAAGAAGTTAAGCTTCCCTAGAGATTAATGTAAAATCGAGTATCGTGCATTTGGCGTAGAGGTGAAACGAACATTACAGGGGACGAACACTTTTGTAATTACATGTTACTGTCAACTTCCATTCTCTTCGCTTTTCCTATGTAATAATTTCCCATTGATATCCTTGCAGAGTATATTAATATCAATTCTGTTTCCTGTTTCTATGCAACCAAGAAAGCTTCTAATTGTAATAATTTATTCTATAAATTAACTTCAGGCTAATTTCAAATCTTCTCTATCCGTTCAATTTATAATTGTTGGTTCAACGAAAAATAATTCCAATGGAGAAAATAAACCTTTATTAAAATCATGATATTATTTTTTTCAAATACAAAGTGCAGTTACTTTTTTCCTTTTTCAAAATATAAATTTTTTTATGCATAATTCCTTTGCCCCTTATTGTTTGCTTCCCAGCCTAAACAAATGCACGATACGAATCGAAACACCACTTGAGGTCGCCACTTACGCTTTGTCAAAGCTGAACTTCTTTTCCTTATACGCTCTTTGTCTTAGGTGTTGTTAAAACTTGGGTGTCTTAAAAAGGCGATTCGGAAAAAACGGAAAAGTACAAGGTAACGGCTATTACAATCCCGTAATAGTCGATTGCTCCAACCACCATTACTAAAATGGAACTGCGACTTCGCGCTATTTGGCGTTCTATCCCGCAGGAGGACATTACGGAGCTATACGTTGACCTTCCCTGTCATGTTAATGAATGCATTGCTATGCGGGGCGGTTCAACCACATACTAATTATAGCACTTGACCGGGTAGGTAAAGGGGGCGGGAGTGGCTCAGTCGGTAGCGCGCCAGGCTCGTAATCTGTAGTTCCCAGGTTCGAGTCCCAGCTGGGGCAGCGTTGAGATTTATCTCCGCAAAATATCCCGCCCTGCCCACGGTCAGTAGGGGACACCGATGGGCTTGGAAAGGCCGCCGTCCGTCGGATGGGACGTTAAGCCGTGGCCCCGTGTGCGGGAGAGCCATACCCTGTTCACATTAAAGAACACGCTGGATGGCCTTGACGGGAGGCTACCATCTGTCTCCCAACAGCTGTTTCAGTGGGTCCCCTCCCCCAACCTTCTCTGAGCCTTCGGGGTCCATGTGACCTGGCCATTTAGCCCATGGTGTGCAAAAAAGTGCCGCTCAGAGGTAAAACAACCCAACAACCCAACCCGGGTAGGTAAAGTGCTAATTTTCCATATTTGTTTTTGATAATGTAATCAATCACACATCTCAGTGTATGCTAACAGCTGCCAACGTTTCAATAAAATGGCATCAATCTGTCCAGGTGTTGGGGCGGGGGTGGCTCAGTCGGTAGCGCGCCAGTCTCGTAATATGTAGTTCCCAGGTTCAAGTCCCAGTTGGGTAAGCATTGAGATTTATCTCCATAAATCCCTGTCCACGATCAGTAGGGGACACCGATGGGCTTGGAAAGGCCACCGTCCGTCGGATGGGACGTTAAGCCGTGGCCCGTGTGCGGGATAGCCATAATACCCTGTGCATGTTAAAGAGCACGCTGGATGGCCTTGACGAGAGACTACCATCTATCTCACAACAGCTGTTCCACCGGGTCCCCAACCTTCTCTGAGCCTTCAGGGTCCATGTGACCTGACCATTTACATCCAGGGTCCATGTGACCTGGCCAACAACTTTCCAGGTGTTGCAATTTTTTTTCCCTGTAGTATACTTTGATTATTGACAATAAATCAATTATTTTCATTATTACTTTTGACCAATTGGTTTTGTGCTTTGTTATTATGAAGATCTTTTTTTCGATACCTGTCTAAGATGCCTCTTGTTATCTTTCAGATCCCTATTCCTGCGATTTCAATGCCTATGCCGATGAGAACATCGCTTTATCCAGATTCAGCAGTCGTTAATTAACTTGAACAATATAATCATCAGGATTTTGTGACGTGAACATTTCTGTGTAGAACAACCGAAGGAAGGTTATTTCTTAAAACATCCGGGCACGTCTTTGGAGAATAAAAAAAAAAGGAAATTACGAGAAAAAACTTTATGTTTGTTTCAACCGTTATGATCATATTCACAGAGTAATAGCACCTCTTACAACATCAGTCCTGTGGGCCAAATTATGACGTCAGCGTAGATGGCGAGGTAAAAGCTTGTAGATATTAAAATACGAATTCAGATCTTATCAGCAACAAATGCAAATACTGCGGAGCGGTTACCGTGCATCGGTGGTTCGATCTGCAATCACCCTCTTGACCCAAGGAGTGTCTAAGGGAGAAGAGAGCTAGCTTTCATAGACGTAATATAAACTTTTCGATTGCAGCGCCCTCTAAACATGGCAAATTCGTGCATTGCAGTGAATCCACCTAGCCAGGGAGAGGAGCCAGTTCCTTGCGTTATTTTTCCACCACCAAGCAAAGTAAAATTAGTCACCACGTGACTAATTTTACATACACTTTCACTTTGAAAAATGTTCATTTTCTTCATAAGGTACAATCATAATTTTGTTTTCGTTTAGAGAGAAAATATCAAAAAAAATTATGAAATCATTTTCTTTAATAAAATCCAATTTTGTAATACTGGTAGTAGCTATGCTAAAGAACAAAATTTTAATATTTTGAACAACCTACAGCATTTAGTATATTATAATAAATTGAGATTTATGCGTCAATGCATAATAACATGATCTATATAATTATATTTTATGTAATTGCTGATATTTTCAATAAATATCATATCGAGTTTTTTACTTGTATAAACGTTCAACAGATGGCAGCAGGCACTTCCAGTATCAACCATAAAGAGAGAATTACACTGTTAGAGCAAAGTGCAGAAGCCAATGTACATCGATATGCTCCAGGGAACACAAACCTGCAACATACATTGAGGTACATATATATTCGCAAGATGATTAAATGTATTAATTTACATATTAATTTTAAAAATTCTACAAAATTACTCAAAATGTGCATACAACGGTTTTTCCAGGTATCGTAAAATGTACTCCTGAACGGGATAAAACACTCATTAAATAACTTTAGGGTCAGCTACCACTGTGCCAAACAGCCATGGCTGTTAGACATTTGGAAACACTGGTTAAATCGCAATATATATACCAATAGTAAGAAAACCATAGCTGCAGTGGGCTAATATGATTGCACTGCGCATGCGCAGATCACCCCTTACAGTTGTTTTTGTGCCTGCACATCAATTTGCCACGTTCAGCTTCGGTAAAATTCCGCAGAACGGCGCCACTTACGCTTGTGCAAAGCGATAAGAAGATATCCATGTCACGTGGTCTGCACGTTTGTTGCGACATACATGTTGCAGGACTTAGAATTCACAAAATGTGTGACTTTGTAATTATTTTTGAGGATTGCATCAGCCATTCTGAGAGGGGATGATCTGAACGTGGCCACCGAAAGTTCAGTTGGACTTGGTAAATTTCAGATGAGGGTATAAACCAAGGGATGACGGGGAGTTTAATAGAGGGGATGTCAGTTTTGATAAGTGTTTAATTAATAAAGAATAAAAATTCGCAATTAATAAGTAGCATCATGGCCGAGTGGTTAGCGCGCTTGGCTACAGATCTAAGGCACCTGGGTTCGAATCCTGGGTAAGGCATGGATGTATGAATCGTTTATCTGCTGAGGTCCTGCCATCTTCACAGACCTTCTACTATGGCATATAAACTGACAGGCTCCTGTCAGACCTCTGTGGCAAGCAGCTGCTTGAGGGGGTATTTATTTATTTATTTATTTATTTATTTATTTATTTATTTATTTATTTATATTCTTATGGAAATTATGTGTTTCCATCTGTCACTGGTTCACATAAATTTTTAAACTTAGTTTTAATTTACGAGGAAATAACAATTCGCATCAGGAGATTTTTAATAAGGGTTTTTTTAATAAGGGGAGGAACTTTTTATAAGGGGGGTTAAAAAATACAGGTGGGTCAACCATGGGGTCTTTAAAGAGGGGGGGATTAAAAAATGCATGTCAACCAGTGGACAGTTTTGATAGGGTTTTTAATAAAGGGGGAGGAATTTTTGATAAAGGGGGGGTTTAATGAGGGGGGAGTCAAAAATTTAAAAAATTTCAGTTAAAATAGAGGGATTTTCTAAAGTAGAGTACTTATGATATACACTAGATGGCGCCATGGGTTTTAATAAAGGGAAAGGAATTTTTAATAAAGGAAGGTTTTTTAATTAGGGGGGAGTCAAAAATTGTATAAATTTCAGTTGAAATAGTTTTCTAAAGTATAGTACTTATGATGTACACTAGATGGCGTCACAGGTTTTTAATAAAGGGGGAGGAATTTTTAATAAAAGGTTTTTTAATGAGGGGATTAAAAAATAAGAGGGTCTTTATTAATTATGAATACAGGTGGGTTTATATATTATGAAATACAGGTGGGTCAACCATGGGGTCTTTAAAGAGGGGGGGATTAAAAAATGCATGTCAACCAGTGGACAGTTTTGATAGGGTTTTTAATAAAGGGGGAGGAATTTTTAATAAAGGGGGGTTTAATGAGGGGGTAGTCAAAAATTTAAAAAATTTCAGTTAAAATAGAGGGCTTCTCTAAAGTATAGTACTTATGATATACACTAGATGGCGCCATGGGTTTTAATAAAGGGAAAGGAATTTTTAATAAAGGAAGGTTTTTTAATGAGGGGGGAGTCAAAAATTGTATAAATTTCAGTTGAAATAGAGAGTTTTCTAAAGTATAGTACTTATGATGTACACTAGATGGCGTCACAGGTTTTTAATAAAGGGGGAGGAATTTTTAATAAAAGGTTTTTTAATGAGGGGATTAAAAAATAAGAGGGTCTTTATTAATTATGAATACAGGTGGGTTTTTATATTATGAAATACAGGTGGGTCAACCACGGGGTCTTTAAAGAGGGGGGGATTAAAAAATGCATGTCAACCAGTGGACAGTTTTGATAGGGTTTTTAATAAAGGGGGAGAAATTTTTAATAAAGGGGGGTTTAATGAGGGGGGAGTCAAAAATTTAAAAAAATTCAGTTAAAATAGAGGGCTTTTCTAAAGTATAGTACTTATGATATACACTAGATGGCGCCATGGGTTTTAATAAAGGGAAAGGAATTTTTAATAAAGGAAGGTTTTTTAATGAGTGGGAGTCAAAAATTGTATAAATTTCAGTTGAAATAGAGAGCTTTTCTAAAGTCTAGTGTGTAGAGTATAGAGCTTTTCTAAAGTCTAGTATATAGAGAGCTTTTCTAAAGTCTAGTATATAGAGAGCTTTTCTAAAGTCTAGTTTCACATCTAGTGTACTTATGATGTACACTAGTGGCGTCACAGGTTTTTAATAAAGGGGGAGGAATTTTTAATAAAAGGTTTTTTAATGAGGGGATTAAAAAATAAGAGGGTCTTTATTAATTATGAATTATTAATTATGGGTTATTACATATTAATTATGAATATTAATAAGGGCGTGGCCGGAAGTGTCGTCATATCGCGTGACCGGAAGGGGGCGTGGCAGACGACGTCATAAGGGGAAGTCACTATGGGGATCGCTATTCTGCATTGATACTACTCCCCCCACCCCTCACAGGGGGAGAAATCTGGAATAGCGTTTTCAATAGCGTTTTTTTTTTCTCTGCAGTAGAGTTATTACTCGGATGTTTATTTTTGGTTGAATTTGATTCTCCTTTTTTTTGTTTGCGTTTTTATTAGTGATTCTTCGTTGTGTTGTTGGGTTAGGTTGTTTTACCTCTTAGCAGCACTTTTTTGCACACCATGGGCTAAATGACCAGGTCATGTGGACCCCGAAGGCTCAGAGAAGTTTGGGGGAGGGGACCCACTGGAACAGCTGTTGGGAGACAGATGGTAGCCTCCCATCAAGGCCATCCAGCGTGTTCTTTAACATGCACAGGGTATGGCTCTCCCGCACTCGGGGCCACGGCTTAACGTCCCATCCGATGGACGGCGGCCTTTTCAAGCCCATCGGTGTCCCCTACTGACCGTGGGCAGTGCGGGGAATTTTGCGGAGATAAATCTCAACGCTGACCCAGCTGGGACTCGAACCTGGGAACTACAGATTACGAGCCTGGCGCGCTACTGACTGAGCCACCCCCGCCCCTCATTGTGTTGTTTTTAGCTTCTTTTATCACTTCAATTGCGACTTTCTGCGAAGGTAACTCTTTTTTTTCGACAAGGGGACACTTGGAGACAAATGGCTGCAACGTTGGCAGAGACGTGTGGCGCCTCTGTACAGTTGCTAAAAAAATATCCGAACACTATGGTTGATTACAGAATTCAGAAAAAATATCTGGCAACGACTTTTTAAGAAATTGGTGATCTGGCAACCTTCGTGTCACTAATTTCGAAAAAAATCGTTGCCAGATATTTTTCCGAATTCTTTAACCAATCCTAGTGGTTGGATATTTTTTTGAGCAACTGTACATAAAATTCTAAAGCTTTGTTTCAGATGTAAATACGATCGGTACAAATCAGTGGAGGATCACTAATTTCTAAAAATAATCGTTGCCAGATATTTTTTCTGAATTCTGTAATCAACCATAGTGTTCGGATATTTTTTCGAGCGACTGTACACGAAGGTTGCCAGATCACTAATTTCTAAAAAAAAAATCGTTGCGAGATATTTTTTCTGAATTCTGTAATCAACCACAGTGTTCGGATATTTTTTCGAGCGACTGTACACGAAGGTTGCCAGATCACTAATTTCTGAAAAAAAATCGTTGCGAGATATTTTTTCTGAATTCTGTAATCAACCATAGTGTTCGGATATTTTTTCGAGCGACTGTACACGAAGGTTGCCAGATCACTAATTTCTAAAAAAAAAATCGTTGCGAGATATTTTTTCTGAATTCTGTAATCAACCACAGTGTTCGGATATTTTTTCGAGCGACTGTACACGAAGGTTGCCAGATCACTAATTTCTGAAAAAAAATCGTTGCGAGATATCTTTTCTGAATTCTGTAATCAACCATAGTGTTCGGATATTTTTTCGAGCGACTGTACACGAAGGTTGCCAGATCACTAATTTCTAAAAAAAAAATCGTTGCGAGATATTTTTTCTGAATTCTGTAATCAACCATAGTGTTCGGATATTTTTTCGAGCGACTGTACACGAAGGTTGCCAGATCACTAATTTCTAAAAAAAAATCGTTGCGAGATATTTTTTCTGAATTCTGTAATCAACCACAGTGTTCGGATATTTTTTCGAGCGACTGTACACGAAGGTTGCCAGATCACTAATTTCTGAAAAAAAATCGTTGCGAGATATCTTTTCTGAATTCTGTAATCAACCATAGTGTTCGGATATTTTTTCGAGCGACTGTACACGAAGGTTGCCAGATCACTAATTTCTAAAAAAAAAGCGTTGCGAGATATTTTTTCTGAATTCTGTAATCAACCATAGTGTTCGGATATTTTTTCGAGCGACTGTACACGAAGGTTGCCAGATCACTAATTTCTAAAAAAAAAATCGTTGCGAGATATTTTTTCTGAATTCTGTAATCAACCATAGTGTTCGGATATTTTTTTCAGCCACTGTACACAAATTTCTAAAACTTTGTTTCAGATGTAAATACGATCCGTACAAATCAATGGAGGATACGGCGTTCCACTAGTTTCGTAGATTAAAAAAAACACCTAGCTTTTGAAAAAAAGAAAGATGAAAAATACGGATACACGTTCCTCTCCAATTTGACCTGTTTTTTGAATATTATTTCAAATTAACCGCATTTATATTTATTTATTTATTTCATTGTGGAGGGGGGCGGGTCATAGAAACGATGCATGTCGCGAACCCCTAGTTCAAAAAATCGCGTTTCTAGCACTCTGCGCAATGCTTCTGAGTTGTCGTTCAAAGTTCTCTAGACCTGTGTCACGTGACTTTCGCCTTGCAGGTTGGGCTTCAGTTACATCAACTCTATGACGTCATTCTCCTTGACGTCTACGCTTTACCAAGGTCATTCGAGTGCTGTCGACTGTCGCTGAGAAGGCGTGCTCCATGACGTCACAGCGGGGAGAACGAGGCCAATGAGAGAGAGGCAGCCAGCTCAGCTAAAGGACATGCGTAGCAGTTGGTGCTTTTGTTCCTCGCTTTGTGAATATCTGTCCCTGACTGAAGTCTTTCAGGTAATTATTGTTGTTTTTTTATCATGCCAAACTGTGCAGTAGCAAAGTGCATGAATTATACTTCAAAGAATAAGAAAAGGAATGTGACGTATCATACATTCCCATTGGAAGAAGAATTATGTGCAGAGTGGGTGAAACTGTGTCGGCGCCAATGCAAATTCGATGTGCAGCACGCCAGGATATGTAGTGAGCATTTTTCAGACTCCTGCTATGAACGTGATTTACGAAATGAACTCTTAGGACTTCCTGTTAGACGTAAGTTAAAGGATAATGCTATTCCCGATATAAACCTTCCAGACGATGAACTCTTAGGACTTCCTGTTAGACGTAAGTTAAAAGATAATGCTATTCCCGATATAAACCTTCCAGACGAAAATCCAGTCTTGGTTACGACAGCCAATTCTAGTCGGGCCGAACGATTGTTGTCTCGGGAAGTACGGAAAAGAGTTTTAAAAAAATTAATCGATGACCCTGATGACCAGGACTATGTGTTCCCAAATAAAAAAGCATCATCATCAATGCCAACTGATAATTTAACTACTGTGGCAGATAATATACTGATTCATACGAATAAATATTTATTGTCGGTGTGTGAAAGTCAGAATCTACACATTAAAAAATTGCAGCAACAGTTTAAAATTGCTGTTAAAGAATTAAGTAGAGCAGAGGAGAAAATCTCTGTATTGCAAACAAAATTACAATCAAAGCAAAAACAATGGAATGTATATAAATGCAAATTAATACAACAGAATAACAAACTTCGGAAATCAAGTGAAAGAAAATAACAGAAGCCATTTCGTTGGATAACTTCAAAGAAAACTTAGTAAATTAAAAACTGTTTATGCCAGGGCAAATTCAGTGTTTTTTGGAAGGAAAAAATCTGCTGTTTGGAACACAGAAGACATTTCAATGTCTATCACTCTTCAAACTGTTTCGTAGAATGCGTACTTGTTTACGAAGAATGAATTTCGTATTATCCTTCCTGGCTTAACAATGCTGAAAGTAATTTTTATTAATTTTTATAAATGAAATAAATATATTATGGGACCACAAGCAAAAGGAATGAGTGATATTTAAAAAAACTGCGTTTTAAAAAAACTGCAAGTCTTAGTCCGTCATAAATAAAAATAAATAAGTACCCCCTCAAGCAGCTGCTTGCCGCAGACAGGAGCCTGTCAGTTTATATGCCAGAGTAGAACGTCTGAGAGAATGGCAGGACCTCAGCAGAAAAACAACACGAACATCCATGTCTTACCCGGGGCTCGAACCCAGGTCCCGTAGATCAGTAGCAAAGCGCGCTAACCACTAGGTCACAGGACGGCTCCCTCATAAAAATTTATTTTAATTAAAAACAGTTTTCTACAAAATTTTGATTTTAAAATCACACGTCCTCTACTGCTAGATATTATTACAAAATGAGAGGTTATAGAATATCAGTAGGAGCAGTTGTATCAGATATGGGAGGAAATAACATTACTGAATTCTTGCCATAATCCAGTATCACTTTCTTCATTATTCCATGGTCAAATCACCCAGTCTATTTTTTTGCAGTTACTCAGAAATCATTTCTTTGATAGTGGAATCATGGTTCCAAGTCGTAGAGTAATAAATAAAAAAAAATTGATTGATTATTAGATGGCTTAAATAGAAATGTTAATGATTGCAGACCAATTTCGGTATTAAATAGTGATTATAAAATTTTAGCCAAAGTTGTATTGATTCGTTCCAACAGCATTCTTTTGACCCTCATGGACCACTACAGACATGCTCTGTTCTTTCTCAAAATTTAAACATGATGCAATTGATGACATAAAATTAAAATATAGAAACCTATAAAGTTTCACTTTGAAGTGATTTAAATTTTAGAGGAAAAATTGTCTTGAGCCGGGTGGGTTTATATCCCACCCGGCTCAAGACAATTTTTCCTCTAAAATTTAAATCGACTTCAAAATGATAATTTATAGGTTAATACCAAGTATGTTGAGTTTATTTATTATTTATAAAATGTAGAAAATGTTACATTTGCTGTCAGTGGATGAAAATTAGGCTTTTGACAGAAGGTCACATTCCTTGATGTGGCAGACGTTAAAAAAACCCATAACTTTGGTATACGGGTTTTTAAAACGCATGCATGTTTGTCGATTTTTGAAAAGTTTTTTCATTATTATTTTTTAATAATAACTTTTAAAAGCTTTTTAAATTTGATTTTCTACTTAAAAACTGGCATAAGATTGTAATTATTTGGATTACATCTTTTTACATAAAATAGATGTCATGATTAGAAATTTTTCAAAGAAAAAAGTTTCCAATGTTTCCATTTTTTGGATTCTGATGTAAGTTTTCTAACACCCAGCCAGCAAAGAGAAAGCTGTTATTAATAGTCGAATGTATGATGAAAAAAATTATAAGAAAGATTATTAAAATAGAAGACCAAAAATAGAAAGCAGTAAGAGTGCTGAATTGATTTTTAAAGAATAGATTTTAATACAATTGTAGATAGTACTCTAACATAAGAATCAAAAATGATTTTGTGAGAAGGGTTTGCATCTGAGATAAAAGTAATCGAAGTGGATATTGCAAAAGATATCCGAGGAAGCAAAGACTAGATAAAACGAGAAATAAAGAAACTAAAGTAATCAGAGATTATATAAAAATATTGGAGGTGTAAAAAATATTATCAAAATGAGAAAAACTTATGAATATGATAGATAAAGGAAGATGGATAAATTTAATATGGAAATGAGACCCGCTGGAAGAAGACGGTGAAAGAGATGGAAAAGTGGTATGAAAAAAAAGAATGTCGAAAAGAGGACTTCAAGAAAAAAGATATTGCAAAGATAAAAATAAGTGGATAGAGAGAGCTGACTGGGACCACACAACTTAAACTTGGGAGGGTGAAAAGAATAAAATTTTGTATCATTATAAGTTTTATAGGATACATTGTTAAGTAATTGAGTAAGTGATCAGTTCAGCAAATGATTAAATCAAAAGTAGTCTGTTCTATTTTACATTTCAGATCATCAGTAATGTGCCTAAAAAAGTCTTATGGGTGGAGGATTACATACTAGAGTCCAAGAGCAAGATCTAGGGAGGGGGGCATCTCCTTTTCCTTTTCAGAATCCTAGTAAGGGTAACAGAAACAAATACTACTAAACTTATTTATGTTTCATGGATATTTATAAAACGAAGGGAAAAAATGATACATTGTATTGGAAATACAGCCTCTTGCCCCCCCCCCCCCCCCTCCTTTACATTTTTTCTGTTCGATTGTGTTTCTTGTCTCCCTGTCTTCTCGATTTTTTTCCAGATCCGGTCCTACCCGTGTCTATTGGGGTGAGGGGATGGAATGATGCTTGAGTAAATATATTCCGTCTGAGCGGCTGTTTTTTGCACAATGGGCTAAATATCCTGGTTACAGCAAAGACCCACTATACAGCTGTTATGAGACAGATGGAAACCTGCCTCAACCTTAGTGTTTTAATGGCACAGGCTATAGTTATCCTGCACACAAGGCTAAAATTTTACTTCCCATTTAACTGACGTCGGCCTTCCCAATCCCCTCAGTGTCTTCTTCTCCCCGAGGGCAGGGTAGATATTATCTATATACCCTCGTCAAACAGATGCTTCTCATAGAAGTCGGACAGGAGTCTTTCAGTTTAATAGAATAATAGTTAATTAATTAATTAAGAATAATTATTTAATTAGAATAGTAGTCAACAGGAGATATTTTCTCTTTGTCGCATTACAGCGCGACAACAAATGAGCTTCAGCAGCATTAAGAGGAAAACGAATAAACTTTTAAGATAAAATCAAATAGAAAAAGAAATTCAGATAACAAAAGCTTCTATTTTTTTCTTTTGATCCATAATTCAATCCCCTCATCAAATAGGTACGTACTGTGTCGGCCAATACACTTAATAATACGGCTTTGGTTGAAGTAAATGTTTTCATAATTAAATAACAAATGCTATAAATTTGAATCTGAAAACACCTCCGGTCACCGAAATTAAGCAGCTTTGGGCACGTTCGGTACCTGGGAGGGTGACCACTTGGGAACACTGCGTGCAGTAGAGAAAAAATCCGCTGAGGGCCCGCCATCCTCACAGATCCCTCTATTATGACGTATTTAACTATCAGGCTCCTGTCAGACCTCTGTGGCAAGCATCTGCTTGAGGAGGTATTTATTTTTATTTTATTTATTAATACTCTTATTTAAATTGTTCTTTTGATGGCGACTTTGTATCGTAAATAAAAAGTATTAATTTCTTTTGTTATTTCAATTATCAAGTAGCCTCACTTGAGAACCGCTGATCTAGAATAAAAGTCGTTAAGTTTCTTGCTATCTTTTCACAAAAGAATTATTTTTTATTTTATAATTTGTTTATTGCAGAGCTCCAAACATGCCAGTCGTGCAGTATAGGAACTACCCCAACTTTGCTGTTAGGAAAATAAGATCCCCCTCCCCCCATCCGAAATTTTAGGATGATTATGTAATAATAGATAAAAATTGAACTTATAAAAGTTAACTGTTCTGTGTATTAATTGGTTTTGAAACCATTTATTATTATATTACGTGAAATTATATGTTTTATGGGATTCAAAATTATGCATCTATATCTATATTTTTTCAGTTCCACCAATTTTTAAAAGTTTTGCAAACCATTCTTCCGATAAATATTCTGCTATGAATTCTTTTCTAAAAATTAAATATTCCCTCAAGCAGTTGTAGTTGCGCTCAAGCAGATTACGAGCCTGCCGGGCTATCGACTAAACCACCCGCCTCTCTCGCCGAAGAAACAATGGATATGCATATGTTATCGTATGTGAATAATAAAATCATTATCAAATATCTGAATATTTCAATTATTTTTATTTCAACACAAATTGAAAAAAAAGAAGAATTTTTTCCCCGATAATTATTCATCTAATGGAGTTATTTTTAACCTGAAAAAGTCGTACCCTATGCATAGATGTGTCTTTCTGCTGCGGTCTCGACTTCCTCACAAATTTTGTCTATAGCGTATTATACTGACAGGTTCCTGTCAGACTTCTCTGAGAAGGAGATGTTTGAGAGATAATTTATTTTCATTTCATTCCATAAACTGATTATTTTCCTAAGAAACCGAATTCAGTTTCGTAAATTGAAACAGATATTTGCTCTCAGTGAAAAATTTTAGAGTCGAAAAGCCATTTTACTGACTGCATCTTATCTCTAGAAACTACCCTTCAGATTGTCACAGAAAGCAACCAGTTGATGAGAATGTGACCTTCAGCTGCGGGAAACAATGGAGGTGAGACTTTGGCTGGCATTGTGCATGGAGCGAATATCTGTGCTTTGCAGTGGTCAGCAGCATGCATATTACCATTCTCTGTAACCCACCCTAACCTGCAGGGTACTGCAGTAGTAAGCGGGGAGAGCCATACCTCTAGGGCATGCAATAAAACAGAACAAAAGGCTTAACGGCCATGTTTACTTTCATTCGGCAGCCAACGCTGCATACTAAGAAAGTCGAAAAGAAACAAAAAAAAAATAAACAAATAAAATTAAATCAAACTTCTTTGAAAAATACATTTGCTAAGCAGAAAACAGTACATAAAATTTAAAGCAATATCATAACTATGAACTTTATTTTGAGTTTTTGGAAGAAACAATTTCTAGTGAACTTTTATTTCGTCAAGAGTGAATTATGCTTTGAATAATTCCGTGATCAAACGGAAAAGTCAGCAATAAAATTGTAAAGTGCTATCAATAGGTGTCGGCAGAGGGAGCTGGAAGGGAGCAGAGGGCAATTACCTCTCTTCTGGTAAAATTGATTGAAAAATAAATTAATGATCAATAACACAAGTGTACTAAATAGTAATATTATTTTCTTACAAAATGTAGTATTGATTTTTCCCTTTACGTTTCCTATTGATTCGGAAGCATATCATTTATATTTATTAATATAAGAAAGCATTTGTACATATATTTTTAAAAAGTATCCCATTCTTTCCGTTCTATTTTCAGACATCCTCATTTGCCTTGTTTTGTGATTATTACTGTCTCCGCAATTGTTCTGATTAATGAAAGACTTGATTCAAATATTTATATTTTGAAAAATTGATTTGCTTTCCCATTCAATGAAAAAAAAAAGAAAGTTTTACTCCACTCTGAAGTAATTTTGCCCCCCTCCCCATAAAAAATTACACCGGAGCCATGCAAAAAACACTTGCTGAAAATAGCTTTAAAGATTAACATGATTAGATTCGAAAAATGAGATTTAATAAGCAGTTTATAATTCTTATATTTTTCTGGTATCAGTAATTAACATTGGGTAGAGAAATCAAACTCTGGTGGAGGAGGGAGATTTAAATCAAAATAAACAAATATTTTATCTGCATTGAATTCAGTCTTCCATATCCGCCAAAAGTAAACTATGCTGCTTCAGCAAGAATATTTCCGAACTAACTGCGAGGTCAAATTATATAAAAATAAATAAATATTCCCCTCAAGCAGCTGCTTGCCACAGAGGTCTGACAGGAACCTGCTAATGAGGAGGGCGAGACCTCAGCGGGGAAACAACACAAACATGCCTTACCCGGGGCTCGAACCCAGGTCACTTTGATAAGTAGCCAAGAAACATATTAATAAATTGCATGCCTAGATGTGCTGCTGAAAAATGGTTCAGGAATTCATCAGATGGTGGTAGCTTCACAACTTCAGTATTTTTTACCAGCAGCCTAAAGTAAATGAAGATCAGTATTGCATTTATTGTTTTTGCGAAGAATGTTTTGTGCTATAGTTTTCGGAAGTTAAGCGGAATGACGCTAGTCTTAGGAATTTATGCCTTTGGACATAAATCATGAACACTTGACTATTTACAACACAATTACATTTCTTGAAATATTCCCTATCACTTGTGACAAATACGCTATTCAAACGAAAAAAAAAAAATCGGACCAG
This sequence comes from Ryuthela nishihirai, assembly GCA_038380435.1. NCBI lineage: Eukaryota > Metazoa > Arthropoda > Arachnida > Araneae > Heptathelidae > Ryuthela > Ryuthela nishihirai. Next base: position 2,917 of record JAWZYU010000986.1, on the reverse strand, counting down.
TTTTAGCGGCAAAAGTTTCAAAAAATAATTGAAAAAATACGAATAAGTCATCTGATTCCAATTTTACTAAAAGAGGCAATATGTACAAAAGTTTTGCAGCGTAAAAAAAAGATAATCGTGGTTTCTTAGGCAAAAATTTAAGAAAGTTCATACTACAAAACTATTTAAAATTTCGTGGTGTATTACAGAATGGGTTACAGTATTATAAAGAAAATGTAGTTTTGAACCAAGTTATAAAAGGAAAATTAGCTCCACTTTGTGATCTGTCTGACTTTGTGTGCATATTGTTTTCGTATTTCGAAACATTAAAAATTCTTTTTGATTAGATAGGTATTGATGAAATATTGCAATCGCACTTTTCCAGAATATTTCAATAACGTCCTATAATGGTGGAAAAAGTGTGAAAATGCCACAATATTTAACAAACATTGCCAACAATATGTTTATGATTGAAATTTGCATGATAGATTATGGTGGTTACATAGTTTACATTGGCAGCAATGATTTGCTTCGTGCTTCAAAAATATAGCTGGGAAAATGCAATTTTTTGCTTAATGAGAAACTCCATTTGTGTGGTAAAGGTACTAATAAAATATTAATGTCTGCATTTTTCCAATCATCCATTACATCAAATTTCTAATATGAGAGGAATGTAAAGATCGAAAATAAGAACTTCATTCTTTTTGAAAACGAGTATCCCTTTTTCACCAGAGGCGATATGTATTCTTCTAGTTGCTAATTGTGTTCCATTTCCTTCTCTCGTAAGTTATATGGAAAAATTACGAAAATTATCGATCTAAAGATTTTTATTATCAGAATGTCGAAGTGTATTTTTCTTCTTATTTGGGAAGGGGGGGGGCAATGTTGCCTCTCTGTAAATGTTACTAGCAATCAGCTAAGCTATTTAGTTGAAATTTATATCGAAGTATATTTTGAGCTGAATAATATCCTTTTATGGGCTTTATGGCAAATTAACTGGAAGCTGTGAGAGTGCGGGGGGGGGGGGCTATTTATAGCGTGTCTAGTATGGCATGCTACGCTGATAGTGAATTTATAATTTCCTGTCTTAAATTTCCAGACACATTTCTCATTAATTGTGAGTGTATTTCTTCAAAACCTAAAAGAATATAATGCTCATTGTAAAAACTGGAGTAACATGGAAATTAGTGCCTAAAAGTAGCAAGGTGACTGTTTGGTTTAGTTGGTAGTGTTGGAAGCCTCTACTCTATAGTTTCCAGGTTCGAGTCCCTATTATAGCAACGTTGAGATTTATTTCCATTAAATCCAAAGCCTTCATTTGGTGAGAAAGCAGAAACGATGGGCTTGGAACGATGCCTTCCTGCGGTTGCGACGAAACTCCGTGTGGAGGAAAAACCACACTCTGTGCACTTTTATTGATGGCCTTGAAGGGAGGTTTCCATCTGTCTCTTAACAACTGCCAAAAGAGTCTTCTTTATCCTACCCATGTATGAGCCTTTGAGGTCCTTATTACTTGGCATTTAGCTAATTGTGTGCACAAGAGTGCGACTGAGCGGTAAATAACTAAAGGTATCTGCTGTAGAGTGACTTTATAAAATGGATTTTAAAATAACACTTCTGCTAAGATTTTCAACCAATATTGCTCTTTTTTTTAACCGTATTCCCAAGCTCCTGTACGGAACTTATATATTCCTCCCCCATGAAAAACCATTATGTTCACTGGAAAAAAAACTAACGTTTTAATTTTATTGTTTTTTTTTCTTGTAAGTACTAATAAAATATTTAAATTTGCCGAATCATCTGTTGGTTTGAATTATCACAGTTAAAGAGTACAAAATTTGGAAAAGGATAAATTTCGTTCTCTTTGAAAAGGAACATCCTACATTCTCCAGAGGCGATGTATGTTCTTCCAGTGTTTTGACAGAAATTATTCTTTTCGGAAAGGGCAGCGTATGATTTTTCTCATCTTGGAAGCGATCTTTCAAAAAGTATTTTTCCAAAGTATGTGTACGGTACATGAAAATCAATATGGTCCCCTTTCATCTCTCCCCAGAACTACCAAGGCCGTAACAACGGTGAGGCAAGTAAAGCATTAGCCACGGGCGCACAAGATGAGGGGCGCATAAAAATACAAAATGAGGAGTTCAGAAAAATAAAGATGAGGAGGCTCAATGAAATGCAATGAAACTATATAGCGGTGCAATTTCTATTCTTGCCTCTGGCACAAATATAGCTAGTTACGGCTCTACACACCCCCCCCCCCCCTCCACAGCATGGGGTGTCTGTGTGTGTGTGTGTGTGGAGGGAGCAGGTTGACCCATTTGACAGAGCTCCAGACTCACAATTTCATTTTCCCAATTTCTACTCCCAAATGCGATTGCACTCAGATTTTCTTCCGTTAACCTCCGTGAGAAGGGGGTCACCGTTGCGCTTCTGAAGATTGCCGTCCGTCAGATGGGACATTAACTTGTGGGTAAAACGCAATACCCTATATAAGTAAAAGAATGCACTGAATTCTATTGACGGGAGATTACCATCTGTCTCCTACTAATAGCTGCCCAGTGGATCTCCTACACCAACTTTCTTTAAGCCCTTTTGACTTGCCATTTAGCCTTTTGTGTGCAAAAGGGTGCAGCTTAGAGGTTAAACCTAAGACTTAACCACCCCAAGTGCTGAGTAAAATAACTTTGTCTCTTTACTATTTACTTGGTTCCTAATCAGAGGTACACGAATTTGCACATCGTACAATCATTTATTAGGATATAATAATCTTTCAACCTTGAATTTCCATTATTACTGAAGTGCGCGTAGCTAATAACCAACGGGACGTGGGTTCGAATCCCTGATGAGGCATGGATCATTCTGTTTCTGTGTTGTCTTTCTACTGATGTTTCGACTTCATCCCAGTTCTTCTCCATAGTGTATTATGCGTACTAAC